>JACCIE010000020.1:3000000-3221080 GCA_018906755.1 Sycophaga agraensis | reverse complement strand
GGGATATTAGAATCGAGCTATTTTACTTGGGTTGTTAGTTATTCTGATACAACATGGAGGATTATGCCGTTTTAATGAGCCGATTATTAGATAATTCGAGAGAATTACGTTCATTGTTAAGGGACATTGTTAGACGTCCTGCATCGGAAATTCGGGATGAATTGAACTTGTTAGGTTTGAGTTCGGTCGGATCCGATCGAGTTTTGGCGGAGCGACTATTTAGGGCGAATGTTAGGGCCGCAGGTTTACACGAAGATGTCCCGTGGTATCCTTCGGTGGATGATTTAGGGGATCAGGCGTCAGTGGTAGATTCTCCGCCGATTTGGTCAGGAAATATAGAAGACCAATCAATTGCAGAAGGAAACGTTGGCGATTCGGTACTAACATTGGACCCGAATCCTCAAGCGTTGGATTTATCTGTCGTTAGTAGAACTAATCGAGAGTTATTGCCCAGTCAGCATATGCCCTTACAAACTAGCCATAGGAATCCTTCTCCTAGAATTCTGATGAGTGTACCAAGTTTCGGGCCAGGTACGAACAATCAAATTTCGTCTACGTATACAACGGTTGGAGGTAATACAAATCTCGCCAGTTCGAATCGACCTGCCGTTTCTTTTGCTAGTCCGGTAGGACAGTCCAGTGGGACGGAAGAAGAGAGACCTCAATATCGAGTTCCAGTACCTCCAGAGTGGCGTGAACCCGGCGATTTCGTTACCGTCAGTAGCTCCCAGAGTGTCGAGGAACCCCAATTCTTTAGTAAATGATTTTCGAGATGGAAATATCTATGACGACGAAACAGATTTAGACTTTAGCTATGGACCACATTTGCGTCGAGATTTTAGGGATAATGATGAAGAATATGGGGAGACTATGGGAACGCAGTCAGGATCACGAAATCCAAGTTCGACAGGATCCCAATTAGGAAATAGTAGGGCAATCGTCGCTTTCATGAAAGTGCTACAAAACTGGAGGTAAAATTTGCCGGCCGGCCAAAGGAAGATGCAGCAAATTTCCTAGCCCGTTTGAATGATTGTAGGGATTGTGTAGATGTTGGTGATGATGAGGCGCTGCGGGCATTACCCTGCGTCCTCACGGAAGGCGCCGATTTGTGGTTTAGAACAAAAAGGGTTAGTTTTTTACTCGTGCAGGACTTCGTACAAGAGTTCAAAAGACAATATATACCGGATGTGGATAGCGAAGATCTCTTGGCGGAGTTGAGAGCGAGGACACAGGCTAGGGGGGAGACTATAACTAATTTCCTGATGAGCATACGGCACCTAATAGGATTGTTTAGGAAACCGCCATCGTTGAAGACTCAAATGAAAATAATTTATAGAAATTTGTTACCCGATTATCGGCATTTTATGTTAGATAAATCGTTGGTAAGTGTAGATAGCTTCGAGTTATGGGGCCGGAGGTTTGAGAAAGCTAAGGACCTGGATCGTCGTTATGCTCCTCCACCTCCAGAAGATAAGGTATTAGTTCCGGGTGGTGCTTATAAGAGTTTTAAAGCCAGAGTAAGCGCCGTAGAGGAGAGGAGTGGCGAAACGTCAGGAACAAATAATCGTAAAGCACGACATAAAAATTTTTCAAACCCTGGTCCCAGCATAAGAAAAGTTAGTCAGGTTGCACCCGGCTTATCATATGAAAATGCAAGACAGGAGATAGCTAATGTACAAGAGTCGGTTCAAGCGCCAATATTCAGAGCTAGTAATAATAACCATTACAGTGAGAATAATACCTCGTGGCCGCCTTATCGAGGAAATAGAAGTACAACCACAGGCAGTACTGGAAATAGGGTCAACCCGTTGCCAAACAGAAAACCAAGCACGTGCTACAGTTGTGGCGAAGAAGGCCATATGGTGTCTGCCTGTCCTAGAAGGCAGTGTTTTTCGTGTAGGGCATTTGGCCATATGTCTAGCCGTTGCCCGAATAGAGAACGCCAGTTAAGCTGCCAGGGTTGTGGAGCCTTAGGAGTGGAATTGAAAACCTGTAGTAATTGTAAGGCGGTTCGAGAATTTATAGAAAGAAATTTGGGAAACGATGTCGCAGGAGCGATTCCTCGCCCCAAACCTCCTGCAAAGTAATAGGGGCGCGTTTATTGAGTGAAAAATCCCGCGCTGATACGTCGAAAACGGCCGGGATGAATGAATTAGTGGATTTAGTTGAGTGGAAGGAAAAATCCCGCGCTGATACGTCGAAAACGGCCGGGATGGAATGAATTAGTGGATTTAGAAGGAAAAATGAGTGAAGGAAAAATCCCGCGCTGATACGTCGAAAACGGCCGGGATGGATGAATTAGTGGATTTAGATGAGTTGAAGGAAAAATCCCGCGCTGATACGATGAATTAGTGGATTTAGATGAGTTGAAGGAAAAATCCCGCGCTGATACGCAGAAGACGGCCGGGATGCATATAATTAGGGAAGAAGTTAATAGCAATGAATCCCAAGCCGATAAGGAGAAAACGGATGGGATGCGGATAGAGAAGCGTAATAATGGGATATTTAGAGATATATCGTGTGGAATGGATAGAAATATAGAGTTAAATTACCGAGCTGGAAAGGAAGATGCGGCCGGTTTATTAATAAATGGGAAACAAAATGTGAGTTGGAAATACTCTGTTCCGTGCGGCCAGCCGGTCAGAACCGAGGAAAACACTCATAGTAGTCGGAGTGACCAAGCTGGTAAAGAGAATGAAGCTGGGAGTTCGGGACCTAGTAGAGAGGTCGCTGAGAGCGCTTCAATGGAAAATTTGCAGAATAGGGTGGTTATACGGAGTAACGATCTGCCCGAGATAAATACTTGGGTGAAGACAGCGTTACCCAGGTTGAAGAATTTTGTTGGAAAGGTAAGGAGTAAAGCACAGGCAGAAGAATCTGCCACTAGAGCAATTTATCAGGCATCGACTTGGATGGACAGATTGAATAATACAATAAATGATTCAATAATGAATTTAAAGAATGGCATGAAGGATAGGTTAAATCGAGAGAACAACGAGAACCAGACGGTGGAGAAGGAATTAACAACTGATACTGGTTGTCGTTTATCGTCAAATGTAGGTTTAGATGTTGATAATAGGTTAATTGGTAGGGTACCTTTAAGTCGAGATACGAGTTTAATTAATGATAATGGGTTAGGTCGAGATGTACAATCAAGTATCTTATCGAGTCAGAGTGCGGGTGAAAATCTGTTGGAAACAGCTAGTAGTTTAGAAACCCAAACACATTATTTAAAAGGGATTTTAAAGAAGCATATGCCATATGTACATTCCCCACCTCATTCTTCTGATTTGAGTGTCGTTGAGGATACGGGTTCATTAGTTGGTCAGTCCATGGCCAGTAAAGTGGCATGTAATGACCTGGGGGGAGGTGGAACTATCGTAGATAGTTTAGATCCGCTCCCAGGAGTAAGCCAAATAGATTTTGAAAAATGTGTGGAGGAAATATGTATGGAGAATAGGAAGTATATGCGAGTAAATCTAGCTGGAATTGAATATAAAGCCTTGTTTGACCCTGGGTCTATGATCTCTGTAGTAGGTCCGAGGGTTTATACTAGGTTTGTTGATCGATTAGAACCAACATGTGTGACGGTAAAGGGTGTCACCGGGAACTGCACTAAAGTGATAGGTATCTTGAAGGTAAATTTAGATGTTGATGGGATTAATAAAGTACTGAAGTTTCGGGCTGTTAATTTCAAAAATCATGATTTGTTGTTAGGGATGGATTTTTGTTTAAAATGGTATATCGAGTTTAAAGCTGTAGAAAATCTTTGGAGGGTTCGAGATAATGAATGGCATAGGTTTATTGATGATAGTTCTAAAGAAGATATGGTGTTAATAGCTGAATGCGCAGGGATCTCAGTGTTAGAAGGAGATCAGAAAACAGCGTTGGATAGAGTAGTTAAAAAGGGACTGGAGAATCAACCCAAGGAGTTCGGATTGACTAAATTAGTGGAACACCGAATCGAGGTTGAAGGAAATGAGCCGGTTAGACATAGACCTCGTAGAATGTCACCGAAAATGTGGGAGGTCACGCAAGAAGAGGTCAAAAGGATGTATCGAGATAAAATAATAATTGAGTCTGTTAGTAATTGGAATAGCGCCCCGGTAATTGTGAAGAAACCTGATGGAAGCTATCGGTTTTGCATTGATTTCCGAGACCTAAATAAAAGGACAAAACGGGATGCTTATCCTCTTCCCAGCATTGACTCTATTTTAGATAAATTACGGAAGGCTAGATACATCTCAAAAATTGATTTGAAGCAAGCGTATTTCCAGGTGGCTATGGAACCCTCGAGTCGAAAATATACGGCGTTTGCGGTGCCAGGATCTGGGTTATTTGAGTTCACGAGAATGCCATTCGGTTTGACAAATGCGCCAATGACCTTTCAGCGATTAATAGATGGATTGTTTGGGCCGGAATTCCAACCATTTATCTTTGGATATTTGGATGATATAATTATTGCCACCGACAGTTTCGAGGATCATTTGAAATGGATTGAGTTCGTGTTGAAAAGAGTGTGTGAGGCAGGGTTGCAGGTTAATCGAGAGAAGTGTGAGTTTGGCTGTAGCCAGGTGCGTTATTTAGGGTATTTATTAGATAGTGAAGGGTTACGTCCTGACCCAGAGAGAATACAGCCAGTACTCGATTATCCGGCGCCCCATACCAAGAAGCAATTGAGGAGATTTCTTGGAATGGTTGGTTGGTACGCTAGGTTCATAGACCAGGATTCCGACATCAAATTGCCTTTATTGAAGCTGTTAAAGAATAAACAAGAATGGATTTGGGGACCCGAACAACAGGAGGCATTTGAAAAGTTAAAGATTGCTCTAACTCAGGCACCGGTTCTAGCTAGGCCAGATTTTTCCAGAACGTTTACAGTCCAATGCGATGCTAGTAGTTATGCTATAGGAGCCGTTTTGTCACAAGAATTCGAAGACGGAGAACATCCAATCGTGTATGTAAGCCGGGTTTTAACGAGATCAGAAAGGAATTACTCTACTACTGAAAAGGAATGTTTGGCGGTATTATGGGCGATTAAGAAAATGCGGCCCTATTTAGAGGGGTATTCTTTTCGGGTCATCACGGATCATAGTGCTCTTCGGTGGTTGCAGAACCTTCGAGACCCTACAGGAAGACTTGCTCGTTGGGCCTTAGAAATGCAACAATGGGATTTTGTGATACTCCACCGTAAGGGTGCTATGCATCATGTACCGGACGCGTTATCGAGGGGTTTCGAGTTCGAAGAAGAGATATCCGCTTTGGAAGAGTCGCAAGATGAATGGTATTTAAATAGGATTGAGCAAGTTTTGTCATCGCCAAAGGTTTTTAAGAATTGGAGGGTGGAAAATGGCAGGTTATATTGTTACCGGACAGATCCGTTATTAGATCCTATATTGTTTCCAGAAGAGAGATGGAGATTAGTTATTCCTCTCGAGACAAGAGATAGGGTTATGACGGATGCACATACGGATATCTCGGCAGGTCATCTAGGAATAGAGAAGAGCTATGACCGGATTGCTCGAGAATATTACCGGCCTGGTTTATGGTATGATGTCAGCCGGTTCGTTACTTCGTGTCCAGATTGTCAGAGATATAAAGTAATGCAGTCTGCTCCGCAAGGTTTGATGGGTCAACGAGTAATAGAGCAGCCTTGGACGGTAGTGGCTTCGGATTTAATGGAGTTTCCACAGAGCAAGGGACAATGTAAATATATGGTTGTATTCCAGGATCTATTCTCTCGTTGGGTAGAAATGAAGCCTTTGAGATCAGCGGATGGAAAGAGCGTAGCGGCAGCACTAGAAGAACTGGTAATTTTTAGATGGGGAACTCCTGATTATTTCCTAACTGATAATGGTAAAGAATTTATGAATAACCATTTGAATGAAATGATGAAAGAGTATGGAATTAATCATGTTACGACTCCCCCGTATCATCCCCAGGCTAATCCGGTAGAACGAAGTAATCGAACTTTAAAGACAATGATCTCAATGTTTGCTAAGGATGAGCATAGAAATTGGGATAAACATGTGCACGAATTGAGATTTGCAATTAATACGGCCATTCAGTCTAGCACTAAGGTTTCACCCGCGTTCCTGAATTTCGGTCGTCATCCAGCACAACCGAAGAGTTTGCGTCGAGAATTAGAAGCGAATGAACCTCTAAAAGAATTAAATGCTGAGGTTTGGTTAGATAGGTTGAAGAGGTTAGATGCGCTACGTGACTTGGTACGGCGACATAATGATGAAAGTAGGCAAATTCAGTCTAAGCGGTATAATAGAGGTAGGCGCCATATCACGTTTAATGTCGGTGATCAGGTTATGCGTAAGGTGAAGGTCCTATCGAATTCGGCACAGGGATTCTCGTCGAAATTGGCCCCGAAGTATGAAGGACCGTTTGTTGTTTCCAAAGTGTTGTCTCCCACCGTATATGTGTTGGAAACCGGGAACGATCGGCGTATCGAGAAGATTCATGTTGGGAATTTAAAGCGGTTTATACCGCCGCGAAGGTGATTGTTGATTGGTAAATGTTGGTGGTTGGTGGTTATAGCGTTGTCACGTCCGATCGTAGTATTATATCATTAAGTAATGTACAAATTTCTTAGATGGCTCGTACCAATTTAAAATTGAAAATTGAGGCTGCTCAAAGGGTGGAGGAGGAAAACGAAGGAATAACCCCGCTATCCACCTCTTCGGGTTATGTTGAAGAGCTGGAGCGCTTAATAAGGGAGGAAAACTCTGTGGATGATGTAGCGGAAGAACAGAGACTCCGAGAGACGGCCTTATCCTCTCGTATGACCCGGGGGGTTATAGCCGGTATAAACAAAGGAATTCCCCCAGTTGCTACGGTGGAATCACCCTCCGTTAGTATGGTCGGGGAAACCTTAAAAGGGTTGGAGCTTTCCTCAGGACGCTCGGCTGTAGGGAACACGGGCGCCTCGTCCGCGGAGGCTGAGGAATGGAGGGCTCGGGGTGGTATGCCTCCACCGGCGGGGTTGCCTCCGTTTGCGAGACCGGACCGGAGATATGCGCGAGGGGAAGATGGCGTTTGGCGGCGGGTTAAAGGGCCCCGCCAAATGTCATTGGACGATCTAGAATCGTCGGTGGAACCGACACGTCTCGTGAACGAGCCGTTCTCGCCTTCTCACCCGGGACCATCGAGTCTAGTGCCCGAGAGCAGGACGGAAAGGCCGGAATTCGTGGGGAGTGGCGAGTCAATGGGGGGCCCTAGGGAAGAAGTTCTTTGTCCAGAAAATTCCCCCCCGGACGTGGTGATGTGCTCGTCAGCCTCACGGGTTCTCGGATCGGGTGTGGTTTCGGTGGGTTCTGCGGGAAATGGATTCGGGGAGGGTCGGCCACGGGATTGGGCTGCCGTTACGACATCGGGAATGCGCACGCCCCGTATGCGCACGCAAGGGGCCCTTTTTGGAAATTTGGTGGAGATACCGGACGACCCAACCGTTGACCCCCCCATCTTCGGATGTTTTAATTGTTGGGAGGAAGGTCATACGCGGATGTCGTGCGTGGCACCGCGAACGCGGTTTTGCTTTAATTGCGGGCGTCGGGGAGTGGATCTCCGCTCCTGCCCCCGTTGTGCGGAGCCTCACGCCCACTATCTGCGGGTGCGTGACCTTGGTGTTTCGCGGTTGGTGCGGTCCGGGTCAAGACTTCCGTCGTCCGGTCGGACGAATTTTTCCGTTGGACCGATTAGGTCCCGTGATAACGAGGGTCGCCGGGATGCTCGCGAGGGGCGATTACGTCGGTCTCGTTGGGACACGCCCAGGACCACTGTTTCTCCTAATGTGGGGTCGTCGATGGGGGAGTTAACGGAATTTGTGCGATCTACTTCGCATCTTCCCGTCGCCGTCCAGACCTTTTGTCTGGAATCCCTAATGAGGGATGGCCTCCCGGCGAGACGTCCTTGAGGAAAGAGGGTTTTTTTTTTTTTTTGTTGTTTGTTTAAGTTTTTTTTTTTTGTTGTTATTATTCTTAATATTAGTTTTCGGTGACGGGTATATTTAAATTAGGTAATAGGCATACGAAAGGATAAGGCAAAATGATCGAGATATCGTGATGATCGAGAAAAGGATGAATATCCAGTAAGTGAATCCCATGACTGAATTCTTTTTGTTGTCTGTTTTATTTTTGACTTACGTTAACAATAAAGAATGACTTAGACTACCGTGTTATTTAGTTGAAGTGTATAATTCATGTAATTTTTGAAAGATTATTATTTAATTGATATTATTGAGGAAATTTTAATTTATTAGGCTAAAGTATATTAAAAGTAGCAGACCACCAGCAATGCAAAGTTCTATGTTGTTCGTAAACTAATGCCCACGCTTCGCGGTATCATTAGTTTAGGGGGGAGGTATGACGAGTGGTCGTCCTCCTGGGACAAATAAAATAATTTGTTAATAGATTTCATTAATACGTACTTGAAATCGGGTGACGAGCAAGATAGGAAATTGCATCGCTGCAGGTTAAAAACAATTAGCTTTAATCCCCAGCTAATAACAAAATTTATTTGATTTGTTGAGGAAAACAACTGGGGAGAATCAGCTGGTGACAGTAAACAGAGATAGCTGCAAGTAAGGTGCGAGTACATGGAGGCGACTATAGGAAAATATGTCGAGGACCAATCAAGTAGTCTCTTTTTGCTCACCAGGAGGCGAATAGTAATCCTTCCCAGGGATTAGAATTAATAGAAATATCGAGATGTTCCGTCTTTGTCTTTCCTTATCGTGAATCTAAATATAGTTCGAGTATATATATACCGTGCGTACTTATTATTTTCCTTACCCGAAATTTTGGTATAGTCAAGTGTTAGCTATTGAATAGAGAGAGAGAGAGAATAAAAGACGATTTTTGGAGGATAGTTTATTGATGACTATTGGTTGATTTATTATGATAATTGATAAATTTTTATTAAATTATTTGGGATTTTTTTTTATATTTTTTTGAGAATTTTGGTGGTGTTTTCTTTCTTTTTATGATATAAAAAGTAATAAGCCTTTAAATAGTCGCGCGGCCGGATAATTGATTGTAACGCCCTCTTTTCTTAAATTGGCGGGAACAATAGTGTATTCTTGCTAAATGTACGAGACAAGGATAATACTATTGCCTAATATGCATAACAAGGATGCTAGATGGATTTTTGAGGGAAAATCGAGTTTCCGAGCCGATGAAAAGCGGGACACACTCTCACTCGTCGCCCGATCTCGAAAAGAAAAGGAACCATACCAAAAAGTCGAGGCTCAGCCATTTCGTAGTATTTTCGGAGATTAGGATTACACTCCAAAATAAATTAGAGAAGGTTGCGTGGGCCGGAAACTTGGATTTTGTTTTATTGTCTAAATTATTATTATTTTCTATTTGGCATTGCTGGTGAGTTCTTTAGTTATTTTTTTTTTTGTTTTGTCCTCTCTCTCTTCTCTAATAGCCGGTGGACCTGAATCAGTAATATTCTCGAGATTTGTATATTTTATTTCAGCTCGGAATTTCCTTTTCAGGTTGATGCAGTTTTTTTCGAGATGTTATATAAATTGTTTATTCTTTTCGAGATGTTCGTGATTTCCCGGGTATAACAATTTAGTCGAGTCGAGTTAAATTGTTAAATTTTGATATCTCCGTAGATATCGGCTAAACGTTTTTTTTTGTTAAACATTTGTATTGGAAATTTTGTAGAATCCCTATATTATTTAATAAATGTTGTTATCATTTAAATTTAATTAGCAATGTTAAGTTATTTCAAATGAACCCGCCTCCGATTGGTGAATTCGCAATTTGCACGCGACGCGCCTAGGGTAGAGGTGATCGGGAAAATAAAATTTTAAAATTTGTATAACTTAAAATTTCAGATGATTAAAATTTTGTGATTCCACGTCACAATATATATAAGATCTTAAGGTTGTATAAGCCACAGTACCTCGCTGATCTCTTCTCATGGAAAACGTTCGATAGAGCTTATGATTCCACGGAATGGCAACAGAGATATAGACGTAATAAGTCTACTGAAACCGCCTTACTAAGGCTAATAAAAGATGTACGTACTGCTATTAACAAAAAACAGGTGACGCTACTGTTCCTATTCAACTTTAACAAGGCGTTCGACATTTTATCCTACTCAGCTTTCAGAATGGTCGCCCTTAAGGTTCCGTTTTAGGACCTTTACTGTTCTGTCTTTGTATCGATAACTTAGGTCTTGTCCCGAACTCCATTGGTGTAAGACATATTTTATATGCTGATGACTGCCAGGTTTATCTTAGCTTTTCTAGGGATTACCTGGTTGCTGGAGCTAGACAAGTAGCGGCTGCGACGCGGGTTATCTTGCACTGGGCTTCGTCCCCATCCTTGAGGCTTAATATCAGAAAGACATCTGCAATTCTTTTTGAAACGCGTAGATTTTTTACTGACATTAAGTCCATAGGGATTGTTAAATTCTATTGAACTCGAAGAAGAAGTAGTTGTCCATTTGTCCAGAACAGTAAAAGACTTGGTATTGTACTAGAGGCGGAACTTACTTGAAGGGCCACATATCGAATTAGTCTGTAAAAAAATCAACCAGGCTTTATATAGCTTACGCTTTCTCCGTCAGTACACCACGGAGACTCTTCGGGCTAAGCTGGAATATTCTCTGTTTTTTTCCTCATTTTAATTACTGCTCTAGTGTTAATTTAAACAGCATTTACTGCTCTTGTATATGGTGTGTAACGGGCGCTACCATCATATCACCTACTTCAGTCAACGATTGGGTTAGATGGGAGTGGACAACTGGAGGGAATATTTTATTTATTTACAGATCTACAAGATTTGACGGCTGCATAAGCCAGAGTACCTCGTTGATCTATTCTCTTTTAACGTATTCGATCGACCTGTCAGGGATGAGCCTAAGAAAGTTTCTATTCCGCGAATGCACACTGAGACAAAAATTAGATTATTTTCTATATAAGGTATTCATCTGTGGAACAACCTGCCATCCTGCATGAGGAATACGTCCGCCTTTTGTCGCTTCAGGGGGTTAATGTCGAAACATTTGAGGGGATGGGATATTGCAATTTCGAATAACTCTAGTAAGACGTTCTCGCAGTCGAACTTTTAAATTCTGTTTTATGTATGTATTGTAACTATTTTTCATTACATTCATCGTACATACTTAAATTTTACTCATTGTATGTATGTGTGTATGATTGTGACTTGACTGATAGATAATAAGAAAACTGATTTATTTATGTAATTTGAAGTATTACTTCTTTTTGCCTAAAACTGCACTACATCTGAGACATTGACGAATCTGTGATAAAATATGATGATTTTTATATTTGTAAGTTGACTAAGGTGTTGCGATATTTTACTATATTGTGCAATTTTTTTGTAAAAATTTACGAATAAATTATCTATCTATCAATCTAAATAACTGATTACAATCCTCATAATCTTGGTGGATAAATGTATCTACCAGAAGAAAAGATCGAGATATTACCTCTATTTGAGATATTTTTATCCCTTTTAAAATTGAGATATTTATTGTTGTGATCGAGATACCTATTAAAACTTATATTTGTCATGACGTCCATTTCAACGTTGACTTAATTGGCTGTAGTTTTTTCAAGATATTTTCTTATTTCAGCTTCTTTCACATCACATTTACTTTCAGGAATTGAGTTGACAGAAATCAGGAGAATGGATGATGAAATTAATTAAGTTAAAATTCGGAAAAAATTTAGTTTTTCTAATATATTGAATTGATTTAAATATGATGCAATCTCCTCAATAAATTCAAATTATTGTTAAATTTTAAAGACTCATATTATTGTTGATAGCCGTTTCCCGTCCTTTCATTATTATTTAATTATTATTTGTATTTTATATTTTTAAAAAGTACCTATTGACTTAAGAAGTTATAATGGTAGTTGAAACAAATTAACTAATTAGTCTCTTTTTTCTGTGAATGTATTAGTTATGGGACCTTGAGTTAATTGATTATTTAATTAAATTAAATTGTTCATCGCCTGAAGATGAATTGTGAATTGTAGTAGTTTTCTTTCAATAAATTTAGTGATCCCCGTTTGGTTTTAAAGACGTTGTAGAAGCGCATAGGTAGTTGGTATGGAAAATTAATTAATTAAACATTAAATACATGGAATTTTAAATCATTTTTGTTATTTTTCTCAAGTCACGATATATAGTTAGAAAAATAAAATTACAAGTAAATGAATACATTACAATCAAAATATAAATATGTATTATAATTCTATAAAATGTTTGTTATAGAAATATTGAACATAACACATTATAATCATTTGTTAATTATATCATTATATAATTATAAAAAAACTGGTATTTTATAAGTTATAGAAAGGATACATACTCTTACAGTGTCTAAGCCATTGCTCTTAATGAATTCTAATTCTTAAATACTAGAATCTCATATTTATCGACATTCAAAGTACACGCAAATAAAAGTATATGTGACAACCGAGATTCTAGCATAAACAAGAATCCTTCGAGTATGAAATCACAACAATAAAACGTATGGCCTATCCAACTGTCATTTACTTGTTCCTATCTCGGTAAGAATTCTGAATGGACAAAACCGTGGGTTGACTTGCTCAATCTCTTGGCAACTAAAATTTCTTTAATCAATCATTGCGACTCTGGCTACTTCCGTGCGGCTACGGCGATGGGTTGCTTTCATTGTTTCCGAAGAAAAAGAATCGATTGATGAGCCATAAGTATGAGTTCTAAAGCAAATATAACACATATTTATAACAGCATTTAGCAATTTGAATTTTTTGCTTTTTGTAAAGATGCATGAGAAATGTGTATTTGTATAATGCTTCCCAAAAAAGTAATCTATTTTAAGTTTCCTTGACATATAATGTAATTCATGTTTTGTATATTACAGTAAGATTATCGTAATCATTCTTAAACAAACACAGAAATCTAATATTTACTCACAATTTTATGATTAACGTATTAGTATCAATGAGTAAATAAAATTAATTGAAAATGTATTTAACATCATCAAAGCTCTGTTGGAAATAAACAGTAGAATTTCGCGATATTATGTCGATAATTTCAAATTCATAGGCGAATAGTAGGACAACTTGTCAATCATAGACGAAAACTAGTACAACTCGTGATAAAATATATTCGTTTCAACTGTCTAGTTTCATTCAGCCCAATCGAATGATGTAAATAAAGTTTTGTTCCTAATTTTATAGAGTAAATCCAATAATCGGAGAGGCGAAAGAATAAAGAGCTCTACAGCTCAATGTTAATAGCTTTGATGATCTACTGATGAAAAAATCGTAAACTGTATAATACCTCGCACGTAGAATACAAAAATTAGTTCAAAATACATATTTGTTATACATATTTTTATCCGCATAAAATATACCAAGTTTTAAAATAACTTTTAAATAAATATTAATTTTGACAGGCATATAAGTTTATCAAACCAGTTTAATTTAAGACTAGCTTAAGTTGTGGAGTGGTATGGATATAAAGAAGAAGGATTCAAGTTTAAGTCCCTGTTTCAGTAATGTTTTTTTCAATTTTAATTCAATTTTTTTTTTAAATTAATTTTTTTCAAAATTATAAAGATTATCTCAGACTTATTGGTCACACATAGACAAAGTTCAGCTAAGGAAAAGTTTAGAGAAATTTTACACAAATTTGGAAATTTCTTCGTTAACTTAGATCAAATAGAAAAAAGCGTATATACAGATACGTATTATCTAAACTTATGAGGTCATTTCAATAAAAATAAGAAAGCTTAGTATTTCATATAACCATTAATAATATTATTATTTACAACACTCGCTATATTTTTAACAGATAAATTAAAATAAAATACATAAATTAACGATTCAGATCATCCAATGAAACTACTGATTCTTTTTTATAAAAAATAAATTACTATTAATTTAGTTATTGCAATTATTTTGTATTATTATCTGAATTAAATTTTATAGTAAGCTTAATCTAAGACAAGTCCTTATATGCTTATTCATTCATAAAAAGTCATTTTTCGTGTAAGCATTGTCTATAGATATTAGTTATTACAGATAGAGCATAATTAACCTTTCCTATAAAATACATTTTTTTACTTGTGAATTATTTTCTTGACTATCAAAATTATCTAAGAGTAATTGTAATCGAACTATTAAAACAAAAAGAGCTATTAAATTATTATATTTTTTATTTTAAACCTTATAGTAACGAATGTAACAACTGGAGACCGCGCAGATAGTCCATTACTTTTCAAGGATGTGTTTTTATTTTGTGAAATAAAGGAACGGGCACGCTGTTTAGTAAGAAAAATCCAATTCATCAAACGTGCGTGCAAATCTTTTGCACGGTCAATCAAATTAAACTGAGCACGCTGAAGCATAGTTACGTAACAGCACAAAGTGACTGCCTTCATTGAAAGCAGAATACACACGTGAAAAATCGCAAAGAGGAATCTCTTTCAGCATTATATATGAAAGGAAGGAGATATTAATATGCTCATTAAATTAAATACTTCTCATAAGTTTTTAACTATTTATTGAAATTCATAAATTTTATCGTTAAAATATATCAATTTTTATACATTAAAAATTTGGAAAAATTTTATTGAAAAATTTGTTAATTTTTCATTGAACAAAATCTGCCTGGAATCTAAGCTGACTATATTGAGATATATTAATTATTTAAATGTTAACTTTATGAAATACAGAAATTAGTTCAAGTCTAAGATAAAATTAAAATTTAAAAATCGAATACATTTTAAAATAACATAATAAGCCATCTGATGTCTGATAAGTCACATATAATTAAATTCTTATTGTATTCTTCTAAAGCTTAAGTTTTAATAAGCATGTATTTTTTATGCAGATACTTACAGTACAAGGAAATAATTACAATAAATCGTCTTTTATAAACAAAAACATTTAATAAAAAGGTCAAAGAGATCCTGATTGTGAATTCCTGACCTTATTGTCAAACTAGACTCTTGCGATAATGTAAACGAATACTTTTAATCGAACTGCGGACTTTCCCACATAAGTGGAGCCGATGAAAGATGCGCTCGCGCTGGAAAGTGTGTATTTAAGCATATATGTGTGCATTCGCGTGAAAGAAGAAGCGCACGAGATGGCAGTACGGCTATTGCGTAACACGGCATGAACACCATGTCTTTGTCTGGAAGGATAAGGACGCGGTTATGAGGATGATGTAGCAACCGTACCGCGTGCGCGCTTACATATACATGTAAAATAGGAATGAGCGCATTACATTTCCCCCTGTGCACGCTGGACCCTTACCGAGTCTTCTTTCTTGGGACGTCAGTCACGAGTGTCCCATTACACTTCGTGTACGCGTGAGACTCAAGGAATCAACTTTTTACGAAATTTTGTGGGGATTTGTATACCGATTATTGATTTACTCATCGGACCGCAAAATTGCAGGATGCATTTGGAGAAATTATAAAAAGTAGATGTACTTTCGATAAAATTAACGAATTTTAACTCTAAAATGTAATACAAATACATAGATTGTAAAAAATTCAGAATTATAGAGGAACTAAATCTCTTCTATTGTATAACAAAAAAGGACATAAAAATTTTATGCTGATAAATGAATACGATGCGAGTAACGAAGCAAATGAATTATTGTAAAATGACATTTTCATAGCACAACTTTATAGAGAATTTAATTTCTTAGTTATTAATTCAAATTAATTATCATTATTGTATTTTTAAACTGTTTTTAAAAAACAGAAAAATTGTTAGTTTTGTAGTGAAAAATCGCTTTGCAAACAAGGGACATACCCTTCTCTAAAAATAAAATAGTGCAAATCCGATTTTATAAATTTATAAATAATTTATATTTACATTACACATTATATTTGTTAATAATATAATAGCTGTTCATAAAAATAATTATTCACGAAATAGAAACAAATATATACGGACAATTGCACACGATTCAGTCTGTGCAGAATGCCCTTGACCATTGTTATCCTGGTAGTGATACGAGCACTTTCACTTGTATTTATAGCTTCCCTTCTTTTGTGTATAGCCATAGGTAGGCTTTTGACAAGACCCCTTGTTCTATAAGATTAGGAACGATTGCACCGTATGTGAGTTTTTCGAAGGGATGTTACAAACGCAATTCCAAAGACAATCAGACTAAAAAATGACTATAACTTGCTATTGATACACTATCAATATTAAAATATCAGAAATATTATGAAATTATTTAAACTTAATTTTTTAAAAATATTTTTAGCGTATGCAAAAAGGTGAAAAATTCTAATTTTGAGAAATAAATTTTAATATAATATTTTTATAAATAGTTTAAAAAGTATAAAGTTTGTTACAAAAACACTTTCTTGAATCTCGATACGAATATAAATACGCGAGGAAATGGTTACCTACTGGATTCAACGGGGAACAATAAAACTCTATAGGACTAATTCCGTAACTATGTAGGAATATTCTAACAGTTAGTACAGTTTCAATAGTTGACTTGCTAGTATCAAATTAGTTTTATTTTATATTATAATTTTTTTAAAAAATATTACATTTATCTATTTGGAATGTGATAGAATAAATAAGAAACAATTAAAAATAGTTATGATCACTAAACATAATTAATATTCTTTAATCGAAAATTAAATATGAAAAATAAATACATATATATTCATGTATAAATTGTATATAATAACAAAAGAATTTTACTTTGGTATGTCATGTGGCAGCTTCTTGAGAGATATTACGATTTCCATAAAAATATATTATATATTATACTCTTTATTACGCACCACTATACTACTTGAAAGTATCTGTTATTGTCACACTCCTTTGCCGAAGAAAATATAAATATAATTTTCTTTAAATCTCTCGTCACGTTCTGATGTTTATCGCGAATCTTGCTGAGATTGAGGAACGAGTAATTTTAAAGCTATTTTCTTTTTTTTCTGTCACTGTAAGTATTGGCAGCTTTTTGCAATGGCTGTTGGGCGAACGCCTCGTGAGTGTGTGCCATAAGGAACTTGCCTATAGTTGTACATAATAAACGATTAATTGTTTTCGTTGCATAGATGGCTTTCACTGCTGTCGACTCTGTTGCGATAAATTATATAAATATGGGTAGATATGATAAAGGTACTTTTACTCGCATACGTTTTTGCTTTTACAATTATAAATATATTACTATACCGATATTGTTCTGATTTATAGACTTATTATTTTATTTTTATTATTATAACACAATTCAAACGGTAAGTTATGTATATATTATATTTTTATAAATAATGGATGAGTTTTATTGATTACTCAATCAAAGCTTACAAAAAGTAAGAAATATTTTAATGGGCTAAAAAATGTATAAATAATTTAATTAAATTTCATCATAATCTATTTATATTAATTACTTATATTATTAAATTTGTTTTAGTTAACTTTTGTAAACACTATTATTACAAATAAAATTTTTTATTAATATCAATAAGATGTATGTAATAAATATGTAAGAATAATGTCTTCTGATTGATCTTAATTTAAAGATAACAATTATATTTAACAAAATTTAAAAGAAAAAATATTAAAAATTATTAGAAGTTCTGATCAAAATTGAAGTATTTCCATTCGTGATGTGTATTACTAGAAATTAAACCAGCTTTTCTATCCAAACTATCAGAATCCGCTAAGATCAGCTGTTAAAATTCATCTTATTGGGTGTATATTCGATAGAACTCAGTAATAAGCAATATAACTCAATAATAAGTAAAATCTTATCCAAATCCTGATTATTTTCTCTAGAGAATTTTACTCGCTCTGACGGACATGCGGACGATCTGCCGTACTTTGCGCCCGATCAGCGTCAAGTCTTGTACTCGATGCTACTGTTGCCGACCTTGAGGCAGTTTATGACGCAACATTTATTATTCAGCTACTGCGTCTCAAGAAGCCTCGCCTTAGTATCTCGGTTCAGCAGGTGTCCGTCAACTTTGTGTAAACCATGCCTCGACGGCGGACACTAGCACGACTGATTAGGGCTTATCGCCCTTGTCCTCCAATTCGATCGAGGAGTGGGGATTTTTGTTGGGGTTTTTGGGGGAGTTTGGCTTGGGCGTCTGCCTTTCTAACAGATCTCACGCCCAGATCTCGTAGATACAAGAGTGGGTACGTGTCGTCCGTCAACGCATTCAGGACAGTCGAACCGGACTTTTTGGCGCACATTTTATCTATAAAGGTGTGTCGACGCTTTCATAATTCCTCTTCAGCATTTTGAGCTGACTCAACAAACTCAGAGGTGGAATAATCGCCATTAATATAATTCTGGAGACGCACCGTCCTCTCGAATTTTGAACCTTGCGGTTTGAGCTACAACTCGCTCAACATCTCATCAAAGTCCGATGGAGACATGTGGAACAGCCAGCTGTCTATGTCCTCCCACGCCTGCCTCTCCGTGATTTACACCTTCTCAACATGCTGTTCTACGCTGTCCATTTTTACTTATACGCTAGCACGGCGGAGGATAGCACGCTTTGTCATGCACGTTTTACGCATATTACAAATGAATATCACATATATTTAGAAATTCAATAATGTGAGCGCACGCAGATACATCTGGTTTAGAGAGCTTTGTAAGTATAATACTCCTCGGTTGTTCAAAAAGTCTACATTACCAAACAATATGATCTATGTCCTGCTCGAGGTCCTGCTCAAATTCATTACATTCACAAGTAGGGCAATCAGCGAGATTTAGTCTTGCTAACGAATATGCAAGGTTATTCGGGGTCGAAGTTACAAGGGCTTCGAAGAGTCATTATAATAATTATTAAAATAAAATTTGCCTTTAGTGCTTCCCATTTGAGTTATGGTATCTCTTGTACTATCTTTTTTTTGTTGCCTGAATTGTCTATTGAGATCCATAAAAGGAACCCTTGAGTTACTCATGCCCCTCAAGATTCTGGCTTCCTTAGACAATGAATCTGTAATTTCGTTACCAATAATTCCATTGTGAGAAGGAAGCGAAGCAAACTTTGTAGAACTTGAATCTGTTTTGATTTCATTAAATTTGACATATTTTTTCTTAATTTGTAATATGTATGGATTTATTTTTACATTTAAATGAAAGTTTTGTAAAGAATTTAGAACACTTAATGCATCAGAGAAGATAGTTACATTTTTATTTAGATTCTTAATAGCAATATTCATTGCATCGTCAATAGTAATATACTCTGCTATAAAAATAGAGCTGTATATTTATGGAGTTTACGCTGAGTTACTTCATTACATTGGAGAGCCACACAGGCCGATCCTACCGTACCTATATTTTCGTCTCTACTACCATCAGTGTATATATCTAATGTATTATTTAAATCAATTAATTCCCCCAAAATATGTTGACTATTATCTGAAAGTGGTAAGGTGCTTACCCTTACTTTATCTTATACTTTTCTGAATAAATAAATTATTAGCGTACTATAGCTATAATTATATATAACAAATTGATTTAATTACAAGAGTGGTAGTAGAGGGTTCAAAATTTCTAAGATACACTTTTCGAAGAGAGATATTCGTTTATTTACAGCTTTTTGAGATGATTTTGGTAGTAATTTATCATATTATTGTAAGTATATACACTTTTATTACTAGCTATTTTCGATAAATATGTTATAGCTAAGAACCTGGATCTGTCTAAAACTAATGGAATTTTAGATTCCGCTATTAGAATATTTAGGAGAGTCGTTATATGAAAACCTAAATCTATTCTTATGACAGAGTACTGTATTTGTTCTAATTTTTTAATTTGGCTTTCCTCTTGGGGAAATAAATAAAGCAACCATAGTCGATGACAGGCCTAACAAAATTTTTATAAAATTTTAAAAGCCTATAATGATCAGATCTCCATTTATTACCTTTAAGAAATTAAATAATATTAAGTGTATTATGACATTTTTTCTAAACTTTAGCTATTTTTTCTATAAAGTTTAATCTCCTCGTATAATCAAAAATGATTCCCAAAAACCGAGCAAATTCACTAGATTTGATCAAGCAATTTTTAATATTAAGAAATGTTTCCCCTGGCTTTTTATTTTTATTATTAAAATCGGCGCTAAATCTAGCCCTAGAGAAAATAATTCTGTTTCAGATTGGTTAATCGACTTAATACGAGTTTTTGTTTTTCGAGCATATGACTATATCGTCAGCGAATTGAAGCACTTTTACTGTTTTAGGCAAATTTTTAAGTATTCTGGACATATATAGAACATAAATTAGAGGGCTAAGTATACCACCTTGAGGAACTCCTTTAAAACTGTGCAGATAATAATCCGTAAAACTTGTAAAGATATGACGTTCGTATGTAAAAAATTCAACAAATTTGATTATTTCAATAAGGGAACCAATTTGAGCAAGTATTTCTAGTAAAATTTCACTGTTAACATTATCGAAAGCTCCGTACACGTTAAAAAATACCGCAAATAATTATTTGATTCTTCGGCAAAACATCAATTGATTCAAGCCACCATTGTAATTTATTTTTAATAATAATTTCCAAAAGTTTGCAAACGACACACATCACAGCTATGGGTCGAAAATTTATCCCATCTGGCTTTTTAATAAAATGAACGAAACTTTTACTCCAGTCGACAGGAAAAATGCCTGTTTTATAGAATTCATTGTATAAGTCAAGCAATTACTATTTTATTATTTATTTACAATTACTATTATTTTCATAGTATGCTTGAAATATATGTAATAAAAACTATATACATATTCACAATAACTTTATCGACTTGAGAAAATAAACGTTAAAATTTCTTGTGAAAACGTTGTAAAATATTTACTCAATTTATTTACAGAGTTTGATAAAATGTACTATCTGTTCAACTTATAATAAATTATGATAAACATTCATTTTAAGAAAATATATACATTTTCGACAGTCTAGTCATTTATCAAACTGCATTAAAACCTAATTAGTTTTAGATCATAAAATAAAGTATTTGAAAGTTGTTTAAATAAAACAGAATGGCCAACCATTGCTTTATTTTAGTTTTTTGTGCCCTTTTTTGTTCACATACTATTTCTTCTGCTTTCCAAATAATAAGAGGTCGAACATCTTTTGTTGAAGGTAAATAAATTAATAATACTGTAATTAAATGGTTATAATGTTTATTAATAACTTATTGTTACTCAGGTAGAGACAACTGGTACGAACAACCGCCATATGATGATTTACCCAGATACTGTAAGTATCCAGTATAAATAATTCTAAATTATATAATAATATAAATAAGCATATATATATTTCTGCATAGCTTCTATGATTATTGTTACATTTTTCTAAGATAATAATGCAGGACAAATAGTTAATAAATGCGGGACAATCAAATTCAATGCAGCTTAATTCCTTAGTTTATAGGGATTGATAATCATATAGATTAGGTAATCAGTTTTTAAAAAGTTAGAGAAAAACCCTATCAACATTAATTTTTTATATCATTTCGATTTTTATGATTATGCTAATATTTATTTTTAAGCAAACTATTAAATATAAATTAATTATTGTATACATTTATTACTTAAAATATTAAAATATACAATATTATCGCCTAGATAATTATAGTTACAATTGTGGTGGTACCATGCTTGTTGATACAGATATATTATGATTAGATACCAACCTGTTATTCATTTTGTAAATTAATATTTAAATCAAGCGAAATTTTTTTTTAAATTATGTAATATGAATTCCAGTCAATCCACATTCGGAGTTTCCCGATGGTTGCCGAGAAAATGATTTTTATCTAAAATGTAGTAAATGTACATGTCCAAATGGTATAGTTCAATGTGATATTGAAATATGCTCCACACCTCCTCAAATTGGTATGCATTGTAGTATAAATTTGTATTATTACAAAATAATACGGTTATTTTTAATTAATATATTTTCATACATTTAATTTTAATTTTGTAAATAAATTTTTTTAGTAAATTGGGAAAATGGTAAATCGTGTCCAGCTGGTGAGCCATTCTTCTATAAATGCAATGATTGCCAATGTGATTTTAATGGGCACGAAGCTAGTTGTACAAACAGAGTTTGTCCACGCCCTAATTAAAATCAAGAATTTTATTTGATTTCGAAATATATTTTTACTTTATTAATGCTTCTTTATTTGTTCTAAAATTACTATTATCGATAATTTGAGGAAAAATAAATCTTATTATAGTATAAAAATAGTATTAAAATATTTTGATGTGTAGAATTTAATTATTTATTGGATTTTTGTTGTTTATTTTATAGTAATACTGTTTTTTATCGAAGTATCTAACGTTTGCAATAAAAATATTATTATATTATTTTACTATGAGTTGTATGAAAAGATATAAATAAAGTCTATCGAGATACTAATGATCGAAGGAATCATTTGCGGCACTTTACTCGCGCGCATCTTCAAATGTATGCTTCGAGTGACAAAATCTGAAGCTCTATGTGATACTAGGATAAAAGCATATATATGAGTCTTGCGGGAGTTCAAGAACGTCATTCTATCCTCTTTTATTTAAGTTCATTCTCGAGAAATTACAATCAACAGTTTTGTCGTATCCATGAAGGATCAGTTACAGATCCGAGCGCAAAAGCGAAATCAACGAAACGCAGCAATAAGAAGTATTGTCTTTCGAGTAACAGCATTTTTAAGATTTTGTATTCTAAGGCTCTCAGCTTGTTATCCTATCGCCTATTATCATAATAAGAAATCACATATTTTCTCAAACCCAGCCAACTAAACTCAACACACCTCCATAGTTCATTGTAAATTTATACAAAATAAATGCGATTATGATTTAAGATCAAAACTAAATTTTGTTTAAAAATCTGATTTTTTTTATATTTACTACAATTGTTGTTACGATTGTTACAATTTTGCACCGTGAGTCAAAAGGATTAAGATATTATTGATCAAATTTTATAAAAATCGTACGATCCTAATATATGAACTTGGGGATCTTAAGTTAAGAAGAAACTGCTTTAAAATCTTAATTTTATCGATTTGGTATAATTCAACCTATTTATTTACTAAATTGTTTATAGTACGAGTACCGAAATGAGTACATTATCATACAAATGATCAAAGTTTATACTTTGACAACTGAAGTTTTTGGGCAAGTTCGTCCACCAAAAAAACCGACACTTTGAGATTAAACATACAATGTAAGCTTTAAGAATAGAAAAGTTATACGAAGTAAACGGCAGTCACTTAGCATAGAAAAAATATTAGTTCTTAAATGGAATAAGACGCTGTAGTTGTTTATAATCTACTGAAGCGGAGTTGTTATACTAACTTTTTTTATACTTTTATAGTATCCACCTCTACGAAAAAACGTAAATTCGATTAAATTCCGAAGAACTAAAACATCAGGACTTGTTTGGCATCAAAACGAAAATGTTGCATCAGCTGCCCATCTTTTAGCGATTAAAACCATGTAATGGTTGACAGAAGACGAAAACATTGATTATTTATCGTCACTTGAATTTTGAAACACTGCATAGATAATCTGCTCACGAGTATGAACAGTTTAAAGGATTTAAAACTCATTCATGAGACCGATGTGATGTTAAAATGCGAAATTTTCTGAATAAATAAATTTGATTGAATTAATTTTACGTCTAAATATATTTTATGTTTAGAATAATTAGATACAAATGTTTCAATTACTTAATTATAGTAGAATCTTTGAAAAAATACGTATGTGCTCGATTTTTAAGCCTATTCATATAAGACATTATTTTATTTATTATTACTTTACGGTTTATCTGATGTCGCTCCAAGGTTCGCGTCTCTACCAGGCACATAGAAAGAAACTTTTAATATTGTTTATATAAAACTATTGCTAGATACAATGAGTAAAAGTTACAGTTAAATAAAACATAGCTATAAATGGTGATGAAATCGATGTAATCGATGTAATATGCTTATGTATAGTTTATATTCATTATATTTTAAACTTTATCTCAGGTTAATCTGTATGTTTTATAACTGATATATTTACTAAGATGATAATTATTCTATTTGGGCATAAGTACCGAAAGGCCAAAATATATTGAAATAAATTAGAAATGTTTGCGCTGTGTGCGATTTTCTACACATTTGGCACGCTATTAGTAACGACACAAGGGTCGAATGGTCAAGGAAGTAATAGTAGAGACAGATCGAATGCAGTAATAAAGGATTTTATTTCTGAAAATAGCTAAGATATAAGAAATCGATGTTATGAGAGTAATAATTATGATCATTTTAAAAATGTTCCGAACAAATTTTATAGATCATACAGTTATTTCAACAATTATAATACGGAGAAAACGAATAACGCTCAGAACGAATTGCTGTTTATATTAATGACCTTGGTCTTGCCATTAACTCTATGGGCGTCAGACATATTCTATATGCTGACGACCTTTAGGTTTACCATAGTTTTTCTAGGAATAACCTTGAGGCAGGAGCCAGACATATAACGGCTGCGGGCAGTCTTGGACTAGGCCTCGTCTGCGTCCTTGAAGCTCAATGTTAGAAAAACGTCTGCGATTCTTTTTGGATCTCGCAGATTCCCTCCCGATATTGACTTGGCTGGGTCCAATTCTATTGAACTTTGGGAGGGGGCATTCGTGTCTTTGCCTGAGACTGTAAAAAGTCTTGGTGTTGTGCTAGATGCAGGTGTTACGTGGAGACCACATATTGAATTGATCTGCACAAGAATTAACCAGGTTTTATGTAGTTAACGTTTTTTCCGTCAATGCACCATGGAGGCTCTTCGCGCCAAACTGGTTTGCTCACTGGTTTTTCCGCATTTTAACTATTGTTCTACTGTTGGGATGATCATATTTTATCTATTTGCAAATCTACAAGATCTTGCATTCGATCGGCTGGTCAGGGGTGAACCTAACGAGATTTCTCTTCCTCGGATGCGCACCGAGACAGGAATTAGATTTTTCTCTGTCCAAGGCGCTCATCTGTGGAACAGACTGCCATCCTGCATAAGGACTTTCTCGCTTCAGGAGGCTAGTGATAGAGCATTTGAGGGGTCGGAACATCACAATAGATTTTTCTAGTCAGTCATCCTCTTAATCTTGTTTTAATTTGCGCCCTAAATGAGTCGTATGTATGTCTCATGAGTATGTGTGTATTCATCCTTCACTTCATATTGTAAATATATTCATTTCACTCATTGTATGTGGGAGTACGTTATTTCATTTCATTCATTATATGTATATACAACCATACTAATAAGGAAAATTCAAGTAATATATGTGCCAAAACTGCGCTACATCTGTGATTTAACTAAAGCTGTGATACGGTGCAATTATATTTTTAAGAAGACTTAAGATGTTGCGTTTATAAATGTGTGTTTTGTCTAATCCAAGGATCTTGGGTGGTGAAAGGTGCCATTAGAGGGCTAGGAGGTTTTATCTGTTTCAGGGATACTAAGGAATGGAGACCAAGAGCCTGCATAGTACTCAATGGAGTTAATGCGTTGCCACTGCTTGATCTCTTCACAGGAGATCTAGTGGCAGTTAGAATGAACCTAGACGGCGTAGGGCATTTAGTGATGGCTTCGGCCTATCTATCCTACGATAGCAAGAACAATCCTACAGAAGAAGTGAAAAAGCTGGTCTAGTATTGTATACAAGAAAAACTGCCTCTGATTCTCGGATGTGATGCAAACTCCCACCATCGAGTGTGGGGTAGTACCAATACAAATGCGAGAGGAGCTAAACTTTTGGAATTCCTCATAGGCACAGACTTAGAGATAATGAACGTCGGCAATATACTTACACTTACGTTCAGGAATGTGTCCAGAATGGAGGTAATAGACCTGACGTTAGCATCAACAAGTGCTGCACACCTAATCAGGTAGTGGGAAGTAAGTGATGAACCATTGCTATTGTATCATTCCTTGATTACCTTCTTAGTCGGTCAACCCAAGACAGTCCAACCCAAATGGGTAAGGAACCCCAAGCATACCGACTGGAGCAAATATACACATGAGGTGGGAGAAGCACTGCGCTCCTTCCTACTTAAAATTAGAGACAGTGGTTATCTCCAAAAGGCAGCTCGTGCTTCAATGAGGGGATCGTACGAGTCTATGAATGCAACTGCAAAATTAGGCAAGCCAGGCATAAGACAGAGACCTTATGGACCCAACAGAGATAACTTAGGAACAAGTACAGAGAGAGCGTAAGGAATGCTAAACAGAATAGCTGGAAAAGCTTCTGTGAGGGTACCCAAAAAGGCAGGGCAGCGGTTAGGATGAACAAGTTTCTATCTAAGAATCCGGAGGTCCTCCTTGGAACGCTAAAATTACCGGATGGCAGATATGTTACATCGGATAAGGAAATGTAAGATTTTCTCGTCCAAACACACTTTTCCAGTTACACAAAGGACACTACAGATCCTATGAGACACGGGAATTAGCCAGAACGATGGGCTCCTAGGAGACAACCGTAGGCTAGCAAATGAAATTATCACTCAAGAAAGTATCAGGTGGATGATCAGGTCGTTTGATCCATTCAAGTAACCGGGACTCAATTGTATCTTTCCGGCCCTGCTACAAAAAGCGGAGGACGTAATCATTGGCCCTTTGATGAGATTGGCAAGGACCAGTCACACTTGGCCACATTCCGAACAGTTGATAAGAATCTAGGGTAGTCTTTATACCAAAACCGGGTAGATGCGGATACAC
The DNA here is from genome assembly GCA_018906755.1 of Sycophaga agraensis. Classification (NCBI taxonomy): domain Eukaryota; kingdom Metazoa; phylum Arthropoda; class Insecta; order Hymenoptera; family Pteromalidae; genus Sycophaga; species Sycophaga agraensis. The sequence continues at coordinate 3,194,337 of JACCIE010000020.1, read as the reverse complement.
ATCACCCAAAGATTTTAAACCAATCTGCCTGACCTCCTTTGTCTTTAAAACAGTGGAGAGAATGGTTGATATGTATATACAAGAGCTCATCTCATATGAGATGGGACTTCATAGCGAGCAACATGCTTACAAACCGGGGAGATCTACGGAGACCGCACTATATAGAGTGGCCTCATGTATCGAAACGCAACTAAAAGCGAAGGGATTTGTAATAGCAGCCTTTCTAGATATAGAAGGAGCATTTAATCACACGGCACGGGAGATAATTAAGGCCGCTATGGGCAGGCATAAAGTTCACCTAGGGATAGTGAAATGGATAAACCACATGTTGGGTACCGGAAGCTGGAGGTCAATAAAGGTAGCACAACGTTGACGGGCATTGTAGGGTTTCGATGCCCCCAAGGAGGCGTTCTGTCACCCTGCTATGGTGTCTGGCGGTAGACGAGTACCTACAACTACTTGATGCGGGCTGTACAGTTATAGGATATATAGATGACATCCTAATAATAACCAGAGGTCCGTTCCTTGATTCCCATAAGGGGATCATACAAAGTACCCTTACGTTGATAGAAAAATGGTGCAATAAAACGGGGTTTAGTATCAACTGTAAAAAAATCGAAATCCTCTTGTGCACCAGAAGATATAAATGGGAAAGGGAATGCAAGCTAACCTTAAGTGGATAGAAATTACGCCTAAAAGATCAGATTACCTAAAAAAAATACCTAGGTAAAAAATACCTAGGTGTTATTCTAGATAGTAAATTGTCCTGGAGGCAACACTTAGAATATGTTACCGGGAAAGTCACAGCCAACATATGGCAACTAAGAAGAGCTATGGGCAGGAACTGGGAACTGAGACCGGAGAGCATGAAATTGATCTACGAGGCTGTCCTTAAACCCAGATTGACCTACGGGTCGGTAGTATGGTGATCAAGGACAGAACTCTCCACGACCAATGTCCTTTTAGAAAGACTAAGGGGTGTTATCTTAAGAAGTATCTTGGCCGCGATTAGAACAACTCCTACTTTGGCGCTGGGTTTACTTTTGGATATCAAACCATTTCAGGTGACCTTGATGGCAGCGGCTGCAGAAGCCCTACATAGAGTCAGAAACACGTTAAATGAAGAAAGAATGGGGGGGTTATATAAGCTCCCCAGGGGATTGGACGAAAAGACCACTCTTCGGATGTGCCCTGACGCCATGAACACCTACTTCTTGTTTGACAAAAAGTATAGAATCAGCATCTCACCTCATCAGGAATGGGACACAATAAAGAGGCACATTCCTAAAGATAAATGGCAGAGGTACTATACTACCTTTGGGAATGTATACGACAGTGAAACAGTCTGAATTGATGGTTATAAACTGGGCTGCAGAGCTGGCGAACCATATGCCCTGTGGACCTCGAGAATACATCTACTCAGACAGGAAGTGTGTCCTACAGGCACTAGACGGTTTTACGATCAGATCTAGATTGGTTTGAGGATGCTATCAGTCTCTAAGGAAATTAGCCGAAACAAGAAAGGTCACCCTAATTTAGATTCCTGGACACTGTAGTATCAAGGGAAACATGATAACCGATGATCTTGCGAAAATGGGAGCTAGAGGTAGGTTCATTGGACCAGAACCGGTCGTCGGCCTCGACCACAGTCTAATCAAAGAAGAGTTTAGTGTGGTCAAACTAAGACCTTCATTACGGCAACTAATGCTAAAGAATGGTCTGAACGTATTGTTCGGCTAAACGAAATCAAGACTAGGCTACTGGTGGAGATAGTGACAGGACACGGTAGCCTAAAAGTACACAAGTGCAGAATGGGTTTAGTAACAGACCCTTTCGTAAGAATTTGTAAATACTAATAGAGCTTTTGATGGAAGAGAGAATACGATTTTACCTGACGAACAAATTTTATGCAATACTTACTTCCTAAACGCCTTCTCTCTTCCGCCTACTTCTCGTCCTCTCACTCCTTGCTTCGTCCCTTCACGCATTGCCCCTTACTCTTCCTCGTTCTCGCTCTCTTTCTCACTCTCTGTCATTTTTTGCCTCTCCCTCTCACTCTCTCTCACTCTCTCTGTGTTTATCTCCATTCCCATAATAATTTAAGAGATTTTAATGTGGATGTCCTCACTGATCGAACCGACGCCACATTTGTAAAAGACTGATTGCTGAACTATCGCTGAAATAATCCAACACGGTCCTACGCATATTTCACCTACGTTTCAAACATTGATTGACACTACACTTATTTGCAAAAATGATATGGTGAGGTCTGTTGCCAATGTGTCTCCCCTGTTTCACAGCATCATAGGCATAGCGTTTGAGTTGACTATCTGTGACTGGGGGGTGAAGATGGAGGACGATCTCGATGGAGAATTGACTGATTAGAAGCAATCGCCTGAATGATTCTAATAATTCTGGTAAAACCTGTCGTGAACTACGGAATCTTGGATTGCTACCTGTTGTTGCATGCATTCACATCGGATGAACTCCACATGCAGTTTGCAAGAATATCAATATCAAATTCGAACGAAATCAGTAGGATGGATGCCGTTCTTAACTCTGCCGGGATGATGATTTTTTTTCAAAAATATTTTCTTTAAATGATGTTATTTTAACTATTTCGCGGTTTTCATCTCAAACAGTTAGACAGGATGACATTCTGCACAATGTAGATGTGAAGACTCTTTCTGTCATTGATCTCTATTAGGTGCGCTTCTTTTGTGACTCACTGAAGACTGACTACTTTTCAAAAGTTTGGAAGAGGGCACCATGTGGGTGCTTCGATCTTTTTTGTTCAAATGATATTATTTGTTCAAATAAAAATAGGCTGGTGGCCGGTCTCCAGACTCACAACCAGCTAATTTGTCGGTTCGTTTGGGCAATAAAGATATTCGATCATTCTGCGATCCTGGTGCTACGGTTTTCCTTATTTGTGCCGCTAAGGCAAAATAATATAAGAACAAATGGTGACCAATCCAATTGGCTGTCTGGAGGTAATCTGGGTCGAGTCAACAAACTTTGGACATGCTCGAGGTACTTTTCGATATAGATCATGTAGAAGGGAAACTCTATCTACGGATTATTCAAGGAATAGATCAGGCGATAGTCCTGAGGATGGATTTTCTACACGAGTGGGGCCTTGAAGTACAACTTGGAAATAGTGTTTATGGTGGAAAATTACGAGAATTTAAGATATGTCAAGAGAAGGAGCAACCAAGGAGTTTTGCTGAGTGTGCTGACAGCGTTGAAATTAAAAATGAGAAGCGTGATCAAGTGAAAACACTAATCGAGAAAATTCTCCCTCAACGAGGTATCATTCATGGCTACATGTCTCCGTGGGTTTTCTAATACGCCGTTGATGTTTTACCGACTAATTGGAAGATTATTTAAACAGTCTTGAAGTATTCGATACCTAAAAATGTAGAGTTTTGCATGTTTTTAAATATGGTAAACTAGTAAGTGAGATTCACAGAGAAACAATCGAAAATTAAGGCACTCCTAGTGAATTTGTTAAGAAAAGATAGACATAGATAGATAGATAGATAAATTTTTATTTGTAAATAATTTACAAAATTTTGCACAAAACACACGTTTATAGATGCTACATCTCAAGTCTACTTATAAATATAACTACACACTATCACAGCATTAGTCAAATCACAGATGTAGTACAATTTTGGCATAAATATTGCTTGCGTTATACTACAGAAATCTGGACATAAATTAGTCGTAACAATTCCTTACCAGACTACGAAGTCTCTTAGTATGATCTCTGCAGACTTCCAGTCTCCTTCATCCTCAGTGCTATTTTAACAATAATGCTTCTCCTTCTTCTCTATCATTATTTATCTACCTCTACGCCCTACGAACCTATGTGCAACATACCTACATAAAAAATTCTAAGCTTGTAAGACAACCAAATATTTCAGCAAAGTAAAAATTATGCAAAAACTTTTAAAAAGAAAGTAAACACATACTAAATACTTCAAATTTATATTCAAGGAGTCATATACGAGGTGTGTTTAAAAAGTAACGAGAATTTTTTAATTTCGCGGGTTTGGAGAGTCCGCCTGTATAAAATTTTTTTTTTATTATATTGGTACACATGCCCCTGAAGTACGATAAGATTTTCATCAATATTCATTGCTTACTTTTTAAGTGACAGCCGCTAACGTAGACGTGTTTTTTCGAGCTTGGCGATTTTCGTTTGTGAAAAAAAATGGATCAAAGAATATGTATTCAATTTTGCGTAAAAACTGAAATAAAGTGTAGTGAAGTTTGTAAAATGTTAACAAAGGCATATGGTGAGACTGCTATGAGTAAAGCAAGGATTTACGAGTGGTATAGACGTTTCCAAGATAGCCGCGAAAATGTTGAAGATGACGAACGACCCGGACGCCCAAGCACATCAACAACCGATGAAAACGTGAAAAAAGTGAAAGAAATGGTTATGAACGATCGCCGAATCACAGTCAGAGAAGTCGCTGATGATGTTGGCATATCAATTGGCTCATGCCAAGAAATTTTTTCGGATGTTTTGGGTATGAAACGTGTGGCAGAAAAATTCGTTCGAAAATTGTTGAATTTCGAACAAAAACAGCGGCGAATGAAAGTTACTCAGGAGTCGCTAAATGAAGTTAATAACGATGCAGAACTGCTAAAACGTGTTATAACAGGTGACGAAATATGGGTATACGGTTATGACGTCGAAACTAAGGCTCAATCGTCTCAGTGGAGGCATTCTGGATCGCCAAGACCGAAAAAGGCTCGACAAGTACGGTCGAATGTGAAGGTTATGCTCACTGTGTTCTTCGATTTTAATGGCATAGTGCATTATGAATTCTTGCCACAAGGTCAAACAATCAATAAGGAGTACTACCTACAAGTTCAACGCCGTTTGCGTGAAGCAATCCGAAAAAAACGCCCGGATTTGTGGCAAAACAATTCATGGCTTTTGCGCCACGATAATGCACCTGCTCACACTTCATTGCTTGTTCGTGAATTTTTGGTTAAAAACAAAACTGTAACGATGCCTCAGCCTCCATATTCGCCAGATATGGCTCCATATGACTTTTTTCTATTTCCAAAAATAAAGAGAACATTAAAAGGCCGTCGTTTTGCAAGCATAGATGACATTAAAAGCGAATCGCTAAAAGAGCTAAAAGCTATTACAAAGATCGAGTTTCAAAAGTGTTTCGAGCATTGGAAAAAGCGTTGGCAGAAGTGTATTATATCCGAGGGAGATTACTTTGAAGGAAACAAAATAGATATTCATGAATAAATATTTTTTTCATAAAACAAAAATTCTCGTTATTTTTTGAACACACCTCGTATAGATAAAAAGTAATTCATTTACTTTATGTCTGCTGGAACAATTATATAATTCCAAGTGATTCTACCACCGTCATTGCATCAGTAATGATGAACGCTAAACCATCTGTTATAATCAATAGTTATGATTAATATTTAACAAATTATTTATCTTAAAAATCTATTATTTTATTGTTTTTATTCTTTTATCATGTATAATTAATGAGAATTTTCATGTCTACATTATTGTAATATAACATTATATAACAGCCTTGATAAAATAGTTAACTTTAAAAAATTACTGAGAAAGTCTATTTATTATTATTATAATGTTGTAATCATAATATTTCTATTTTTTTATTCTACAATCAGAAATAATGATAAATTTTGTATTTGTATTTAGAAGTAACACATTGTACTTCATTTCAAATACATAAGTTTTCATTTCTACTCAAATAAAAATAATATGTGGTGTAAATACAATCATAATTTTTTTTTGAAAAACTAAAATCTTTAATTAATTCGTTGACAATTAATTATATATGTGTTGAGAATAAGCGTATTTTCAAGAATGCTGCGAGTCCGATGGACTTTTATGACAGGGCCTGCGCCCAGGTAAATGCGCTTGTTGTAAATGTCACCGCTACCAGATGCCGACCAGAACCTCTGCAGTCCTCCTCAGTCCTTTAGACCTCTGTTCAGTCCTTATTTACTTTGTTCTAACCTATCATAAAAGTATCCCTTCCCTCTGCTAGCTTGTTTTTCCTTTTTCCGAGCACTGGTAATATCGTATAGAATAAGTTCAGTTGAGCGAGAGCCTTCGCAGTGAGCAGTCAAATCTTGTATACTAGCACTTATACTTAATAAATATTAGAAGCATTTTGATATTTTTATATATAAACCTTGTGTAGTAACACCTTATTTATAAAAATCCTCAACAATATGTATATATGTATGTTCTTTATTTCTTTCTCGGGGTTCTATAAGTCGCACGCCGATATTTACTTATAAATAAACTATACACTAAATGCGCGAGAACAATAATATAAATAAAATTTGTCACCTGAATCCTTCAGTAAACTTCCTACGAGTCCAATACTCGGAGGGAGGCGGCTTCGTAGTGTGTAACACCTCGGCGGACCAGACAAGACGGCAGCCGGCTTCGATGCGTCCTCTGCCCGAGATTTTCGGGATGAATCTTCGACACAGGTTGCAGGAAACTTCCTCAGAAAATGATACCGGCTTCCACTGAATTCTCAGTGTTCTAGGGCCTTGCCTATGTCCACCTCTCACGAATCGCTATACAATGAGTCTAAACATTACACCCACGGCTACTTGACACGGAGAGAGCTGGCTACGACGAAAATCTCGCGATTACAGTCGAATTAAGGCGACAAAAGTGTCTACCTTAATAACACGGCCGGTGTTGCGCGGTTTTAAAAGCTGTCGTACACAATTATCAATACGATTGCCGAGTTGCTACTAATGAGCCGTTATAAATCTACTCTCAAATCTATTTAACCATTATTGCAATTTAATAATTTTAGAAACTTAAATTTTCTATTTTAAATATTATAATATTAATTAATTTTTACATGTGATTCTCCGTTTCTAATTTCATTGTTATTGAAACTATTTTTGCTACATTTACGCAACCCAATAATATGAAAGTATTGGCATTTCGAAAATTAATATTTTCTGATTTGAAAAAAATTCGATAAACTGTAACGCTGTAAGATATTTTACTACATTAAAAAATTTTAATTTAAAAAATTACGTACTATATGTATGTGTTAAAAGAACATTGATTTTCATTGTATTTAAAAAAAGTCAAAATATTTTAATCAAAAATATATTATTTTTCGTTTTATGGAACCTATTAACATAATGCATGAAGAGTATCGGATCTTAGTAGCAAAATATAGGATGGGAAACAATGGGACTGATGGTAACTTTATCCAAATTCTTGTGGGCTATGAACCACGAATCCTGGTATATTTTCCATGGCATTTGACTGATGGGATGTTAGACAATGCTTCGAATGAAACAGATTTATCTCATAGGTTAAGATATACGACTGACACATTACGGTCACGAAATTTGTAATCAGATTTTTATTTAAATCTTAACACAAAAATATACTTATTGATTAAAAGATAAAATATAACTTATCTATAATTCCGTTACGATTTTACAGTTTATGTATTTGTAAATTGAAACTTTTTGTTTTAAACAAATCTTAAAAATATAAATTACATTGCTATAAATATATAATAATAATGATATTATATTTATTTATAATACTACTAGTTGAGTATTATTTGTATCTTCCATGAACTTTTATTTCAGATATTACTTTCAATTAGATTTCCAGTTCAACCTTCTAGAACTTGCATTATGTATTGGAAGTACTATAAAATTTAAATTTCTTCCGAAAAATCAGATAAAGAAGAGATAGTCCCCGATTACTTCTTCTTGATCTGAATGAAAGCATTGAATTACCGATAAGGAACGCCCTAATCCTCACCGATTGTTTCCAGATGCGCCCGAAGGCTATCAATTATCGATTGACGCAGCGGCCATGCAAGTAACGTTTTCTCCTTAGAGTCGCAAAGACATAGTCTGCGATAAGTACAGGATAATACAATCCCAATCTCATCAAGGCAGAGTCAGCCGATACTCGGAACGGTAAATCCATCTTACCGAAAGCGCCTTGTAATTTGCGGGACATTAAACGATTCGAGTGTGCCCTTTGCTTCCGAATGATGGGCGTAACATGCAAAGAGAGAGCGGAAAATGTCTATGCTAACGGAGATTCGATTCACAGATTAAGGGTGCTCTAGAACTATCTGAGTAAAAAATTGATGACTGATTAAGTATAATTATGCACACAGATGAAATATCGATTGCAGGGTAAGAACTTCCTTCCATAATAAATGTATTTGTTAGTTATATACTTGTACTAAAATACAAAGAACAAGAAACATTGGTTACAGTTGTAACAACTATTATTTTACTATGAACGTGATTATAAAACTATATAAGAAATCTATAAGAATAACTCTTACGCCGCTTATTTAAATTGGTGAAACAATAATTAATAATAAATACAATAGAGTTAAAAATTTGAAATATTTTCTGCAAAATTAATTTAAAGTAAAAAAATCTGTAAAAAAATCTCTTTTTTACATGCATTTGTTTGAAGGAATTATGCAATATTCTATATTCTATCCTAAAAGTAAACTAAAATCTAACTATAATCAATATTTTTTAAAATTCTAATTTTGGAGTATGAAATTTTAGAATTGAAATGTATGAAGTAGTGTACATTTTAAGTGTCATGTAGAACCTGTATAAAGCCGACTCTATTGGAAATAGACGTACGAAAAATGTTTTTGACTTTACAACAGCTGATCGTGTTCTCTCTCAACTTAGGAGATTTACGATTCACCCGCCAAAGATCGGAGAATGCGTGGTTGATTGCATGTTTGAAATGCACATCGTAAATGACGAGCGCACAAACCTCCAGACGCTTCTCAACTTTTTTTAGTTATTTTGCCCCTCGTGCTTTCGTTTGAAATCTTACCGGGAAATGACAGGACGCACTATTATATTTACATACTCTCACTTTGAACCGGATAAAGGAGTACAGTTAAAAACACCTGGACGTATTACGACTCATGCGGTAATCTATATAGTTTCGAAGAAATGCAGCTAAGCCATTTCATCCCCACGACAAAGTTGTGCAGGCGCGAGTATATTGCCGAGTCAAATAAGATTTGTTAGTGCACCGTAGAATTGAAGAATTTCGTCATTTATTGCAATATTTAATAAAAAATTATTCTACCTACCTAAGAACATTTCAGAGTAGCCATAAAATCACCGATAGAGAAATAATCTGCAGAATGTTAATATCTACGAAAATTAATCAATTTCTTTAATAACGAAACACTTAGATAAAAATAAAAATTGAAATCTCGAAGCAATAGCTTCGTCCTGAATATAGTTACTTATCCATATAATCTTTTTTATATAATAGTCTAAGCAATTGTTTTTGACAAACAACTACAATGAGCCTAACATGTATAGTTGTATACAATAAACTTAAAATATGTTTCTGTTCAAGCAGAAATTTTCATTCGAAATGATATATTACCCAAGTTATATACATTATCAACAACTGAATTCTCTCTATCTATATACGCAAGCAGACAATGAATTCTTCTTACCTCCTATCTGGAAATCACACTGTTAGTGATTACCTCAGACTAGTCATTTTCTTTTTCATGCTCCTTTTCTCTATTACTGTCTCGTATGAACTTAGTAAAGCAATAGTAATGGTAGTCTATGCTTGTAAATCAACTGACGTGAAAAATGTACAGCGAGTCAAGAGATTTTGACACGCGCCTTGTATAGGAAACGTTTTTTGAGTATCAAGGATACTGTAGAGCATAAAATTGAATAGAATTTACATGCTTTTCAAAATTCTATATAAAAAAGCTATTTTAGCAACTTATCATTCATTTTAATTTTAAATGTACATTACAATACTGTACTATTTGATATTTATATGTATAATATTAAAGATAATCTAAATATGACATGTGACTATTCTCAATGTTGATATTTCGTTTCATATATTTTTTTAAATACTTCATTTACATAAACACCATATTTAAAAAATATTATTTTATAGCGATGGTCTCTTGATAAAGTTTTCAATCTGTAAATGTTAATTTTTTAATAATATTAATCGTTAAATGCAATTTTTTATATTTTGTAAAGTATGTTAATATTTTATGCAACTGTAATCTCGAGGAATGAATAAACAATGATTTAAGAAGTATAATCGATGTAAAATGAGAGAATGTACAATAATGCATGATTACATATATGTTCGTGATGTCAAATTAGTCGTGGAAAAGAAAGCGACTGGAGGATGATCGTTTCGTGATTGTTCCTTGACATTATCCAAAGACTTTGTATACGCACTCGCATAAAGATCTGAGGATTCGCTTAGTGGTAAACTAAGTTAGTCTCGCGACGATTTAAGAGCTGAATTCTTGAAAGCGCTTCTTATTCTCAGGGGATTTTACGCACGGGCAATTGAGGTCCGTGAATCTTAATAATAACGTCTTGCCCGAGCGTACGGCGTATACGGATATGAGGTAATTACCACGGGTAAAATGGCTCGTTAAAAAAATTAATTTTACGATTATTCAAGAGCAGACGGGAGGTCCGAAGGTTAAGCACGTCAAAAGTAATTGGGCAACGATGAACGAGACTCGAAAGGAGTCCAAAGCCTCGTGTTTTGAGATGTCGCGATAAATACTCTCAACGAGATTTCAAGTGTTTTCCGGAAGCCCTGAGTCAATTGAATCCGGGCCGCTGCGAAGCTCGCGCGCAACGAGCCTGGTTTCCTGCATCCCAAATTCCCGACCACAATGACGTGGCTTCAGGCGTTGCGCAAATTCTAGATGGCCTCAAAGCGCGAACAAAGTACGCTTTGAGAGGAGGTGCCGTGATAAATGCCCGCGAGTCGATTTGAATAGTCATCAAAAGGGTCGCGAGTCCGAGCGGCCCCAAGGAAGTGAAATCGCGAAGCGAGCAAGAAAAAAGCGACGCGCGGCGCACTGAGACGCGAGGTCGAGGCTGAGGCTCGCGTGGGTGACGAAATGAGCAGCCCCTCGAATTCCTTGTGCGCGTTACCTCAGATCGAGGATCGTTACGATGGAAGTTCTCCTACGCGCGCGATCGTAAAGCCAAGATAGCGGCCCGGCGGCTCGCGACGAGGGGAGCATTTTTCCTCCCCGCGCCGATCTCAGCCGAGATACACAAAGGCTTCCCGTTTTTTCGGCTGCGGTGCGCGTAGATCCCCTGCGTGCACCTTGTGCAACGTGGAGGTAAAAAAGAAAACAAAATCGAAGATTTGCCATATGGCTCCCACTTGCGGAACAACGCGTCTGATTTACGCAACAGCTGCTTTCGACACTTTTCGTATAAATTATTTATGGGGAATCTGTCACTTAGTCTGTACTAAATGAGACGTTCGCCAAGAGTGGATGAACCTCAAGGAGGGCAAGCGCCTCTTGATTGTTGTTAGGTAGTCTTACACGCCAAAGCCTTATTTATACGACTATGTGTACGGGTGCAGGCCTGCAATGCAGGACTACAAATGAAAGACTACAAAGTTATTACCATCGATGAATTTTGATGGACTACGGGATTATTCAAAGCATCCAATCCAAGGTGAGTAGACGTCGTAGAATTTAGAGTTTATCAGAGTGACACTCAATTAGACTCATTTGAAATACAATGTTGATGGATCATCGACCGTCTTAATGGTTTCATTTCATTTATAGACTGCAGAATGACAAATCACAATATATTCTAGAACAATTGTACATCTAGAAATTTATGGTTATTTCAAAGGTTTTCAAGGATAATTAAATGATTTTCTTAGAAAAAATGAATATTCAATGTGACTGTTTCAAATAAAAGAATAAAAACTATGCGTCTACTACATATTATCTAGAATGTCATAGTTCACTATACAGTTAAAAATTAATAATATTCATAATTTTCTCAGTGTATAATAATTTATCGTAATTCATGGTTGAAAAGTGAATTAAAATTTATTTGAGTAACAATAGGTATTCAAATATGCATATTAAAAAAGTTTAATTGTTGGTAACGTAGAATTTTCTCCATAATTTATTAATAAAATTTATTTTTATTTTCTGTTGCATCAACACAAATCCATAGCATTTATCGAATCATAAAATTATAAATAAAAGATTTTTCAAGATCTTAATCGTTTGTGATAATTTACCGATTTTTTAACATTCCTAAAGCCTTTAATACAAAAATGTTAAAGTTTAATTGAAATCGTATCTATTTTTGACGAGAAGAAGAATCGCCGAAGAACAACTTTATTAATTGCATAAACGTTTTATACCTATGCACTTAAGTACTTAATAAAGAAATTCCCCTAGAAATACAGTAAAAATGCTAGGTACTCCACTTTTATAGCCATAACTGATTTTTACTTTCGATGTTAAGCAAGACGTACAAAAGAACAAAAGATATACAATAAGATATTAAGAAATTATTTAAAGTGTGAAATTTTTCCAAATTAATTGGGGAATTGTATTTCGATGATTTTATTGCATTCCGAAATCAAGATAAAATCAATCAATCAAAAATTAACCAGGGTTAAACAAAAACGGTTTACGATGATTTGAAAGTCGCTACTATTTAAGTCCCACGTAGAGGAGTGATTGCTTCAAATGTGCTCTCTGCAAGAGTTTCCGGCACGCGATCGCGGGCACCTTTTCAATTGAAGTAAAGCGAAAAATGTGCCCGTCCTTGATTTCCCATTTCTCATGTATCCACGTCGACGTACTCGGAGATGTTCTCGGGCATTGCCAAATGTATTATAACGTGCTTGCGTGATTTATAGAGGCACGCGAGATCGGAATCATGGAGTTCAAGAAAAAACAGACCGGTAGTGAGGAGTGTTTTAATTATCTTAATTAAAGCCAGAGAAATAACTTGTATGCAAAGTGTAACGACGTCGAGAGACACGATGAACGAAACTTACGATGAAAGATTGAACAATTGCGTTGTTTTCGAGTGTTGAGATTCATATTTCCTTGCTGTCTCTGCGACTGTTTTGATTAAAACATAACATAATAATTTTTATATAATTCATGTACACAATAATCAATCTATAATCCTTGCTCTTATTACTTAAAATATTAAAAACCATAATTCTTTCAATAAACTAAAAACAAAGAAACTTAAGATGCATTTTATATCTTCTGAAAAATGTAATTAAATAAAATTCAAAACTAATTAAATTTCTAATAATAGTATCATAAAAATATTTAGAATTGTATGTGAGTTGTACATTTATAATTGTTTTAGTAACTCTTGGGATCAGTTAAAAATAACTTAATATAGAGATGTGAATCTTTGTGAATACGTATTCCTTGAAACGTTTCTAAAATATCCCTCTTATTAACAGCATAATGTAAATTCCGACTGGCTGAAAAAATTTCTATGTACTTGCGCAAGAATTATCGCTATGGTATCGGAATATTTTCGTAGATCAGAGGTAAATTTTTATGATTTTTCACATGCGTTCGGTGTACATGAAGCAACGATCAGACTATTATATCACGATCTATTGAAACAGTTGCTCAAATTACTGTGAAGAAAACGTATTTATTAGCTAAGATTTCAATCAACAATTTTCTTAAGAATGACAAGACTTGTAAATACACATGTCAGTATAATACTTATAGGTCCAATCATCGTCGTTAATAGTAATTACAATAGTGGTGCAATCATAATCTTCATTAAGTCAAATGTAATTAATATATATCAAAAATTTATCTCATCCATTTATGTAAAATTTAAAGTACTTGTCAATGTTTTAATAATAACTGAAACTTAATTTTATTTTTGACATAAAAAATATATTAATGATTTTTCCTCATATTTTCTCAATTAGTATAAATCTTTATTCAGTTTTCTTTTGTAAGGGATGCTTTCAGCATCTAATGAAATAAATAAATGTCTTAGTAAACTATATAATGCTTACAAATTAAAAGACTTAACGTAAAGAAAGATAAAGCCCTTGAACTAACTAGACAGTAATTAAGCCGCAGTTTCTGAAGAGCTATATCTTAGAATAATTGACACATTCTTTACTGCCTCATTGTAGTACCTGATATGTGAATTGATTTTTTAATTAAAATCTCTTTTATCGGAATTACTTAGTCCAATGAAGACTAAGAATATAATTAAAATAAAAGTACATTCCTGAATCTTATTTTAAAAATCATCGTTTCATTAAAAATTATTCTCAAACTATTGAAATTGTCATATAAATTACTTAAACTGAAAGTAATATATAACAAGCTTGATTTATAAAAGTAGTCTCATAGCTGTATTATTTACTATGTATGTCCGCATTATAAGTTTTTGAATATACTTTAGCAATTTTTTACATTTGTGTTACATTTGTTTTACATTTTAGAAAAGAAAAATTTATTTAAAAATAATTCAATAATGTTTAGAGGCTCGTTTATGAAAAAGAAAATATTAAAAGTAGGGGTTTAATTCAGATAATTATATAGAGGTAATTTACTTATACCTTCACTTATATGAATATTAATTATGTTGAACTTAATAAATAAGAAAAAACGGATTCCAAGTATAAAATAAACTTATCAGAAATTTAAAACTTATACTACTTTTAACTTGACTTTAAATGATATGAATATTCAGCTATAGTACAATTAGAAAAATTTCTACTACGTATTTTATAAATATAAAGATTCATTGATTTTCTATCTGAATAGATGTATATATTCATAATATTCAGATAAATAAATACCTTTATTTTATTAGCTCAATAGGTGTTTTATAAAAAGAGTCTTTTTGGTAACTAATTAAGTACAAATTTCGTGAATGAAATAAAACCGTATTCATATTCCGTGATCATAGAAACAATTCTATATAGTCTTATTTATTAAGAGTTTACAGTACTCACGTAGCCGAATCTCTTTCATTCTCCCGTTATCCTTATAGCCGAAATGGATCGCACTCATTACTTTGCCACTTATCAGGATCTTGAACTGTCGCCCTCTCAACTCAGTCCATCACCTTGCGTAAGCAGCGCGCAAGCGCATCGTGTTTACATAAGGTCCCGTCCGTTAATTCCGCATATCTGTACAATCAAGCTCTCGCCCACTGGAAGTATTTGAAACAAAGGTGTCGGCTTTCTTTTCAACTCCTTTGTCAATCATCTCGCGGTATTTTTTATCTCCCGCATGGCGCCTTCACTTCCTTCTAGCGCTTTTTTTGCAGCCGATCATCAGTAGCATCCTACGCGGTAGGAGACAAATGGAGGTGAATGATAGATGAAAGTAAAGAGTTCTTCCGGAATAGATGATGATTCTATTTTGACATGGGTATGATACAAAATACAACATAAATTTTATATTAATCTATTTCTATAATTATATAATTAATTGATTTTGGCATTTATTTAACAATTCTTAAAAGGGCATAAGGAAATCGGCTATGCGTATTCACGTTATATCACATATATCTAATCTCAAAAGAGGCAAACTCTAAACGCTGATAACAACAACCAGAAAAATAGTTTTACTTTTACATATCTAAAGTAGGCATGCGAAAACTGTTTATAAATTTATAATATTATTTACATTAAAAATGATTATACTTTAATATTGTAATATAATTTGATTTACTAAGGATTAAAAGAGTTACGACACAGAGTTACCCAAGCAAATGTGGTGCAGATGGTAAACATTGACCAAAAAAATACACTTTATAAACGTCCCTGTGTAAACAGCGGAGAAATAAATTCTTGGATATAATTCTCGAAATCTAGTCGCAACTCCTAACGAGATCTACGCGAGGAAATAAGCGGAGTGCCCGGGGCTGAATTTAACAGAGACATGTAATACGCTAAAGGTGAAAAATAACCGCTATTCACTTCTAAACATTTCGCAAACACACCCCCTCACCTTTTCCTTGACATTTCGGGTGTATAACGAAGAGTCACCGTATAATGTTGTACAGTAAGAGAGAAAGGCATCGATCAATCTTTGCTTTCCCGTAGCCACATAATTCTTTAGCTACCGACGACTGACCCCCGGGGAACGAAACATGTGCTCGTTTTAGTGCAGATCTATTGCATTAAGCGTAATGGCCTCGAGTGGAGAAAAAGAGGTAGACCGTGGTGCTATAATTTCGAAAGTCCTTGTTATTTTTGTCTTTCTAGTACGTATAATATCAGACGGCACCATTACAAAGTGAACATAATACATTTGCAGAATGTGTTTTGGAAGTACTTTTTCCTACCCGTTATGTAACCTAGGCAGATCAAAAAATGTTGATTTTTTCAAGTGCATCTTATACTTAAGTATAATACGTAATTTTAATTATATGATTGCATTAAGATCGGAAACAAACGAACGTGGTACAAACAAGAAGCATCATTTATCAAATAATTAGAAGGCCTTTATTTTATCTCTAGATGGAGACGCTACTAATAGGGTTAATACTCATACATGTCATATGTGTACATCCCAAGGTGTACACAGGTTATCTGCCTGTTACATCAGCGTAGTTTAGTGATAGAATTAGTCTCATCGATGCAAATAAAAACCTTTATTCCCCGTAAATTGTCCGTGTGCGCCGATTCACTCTTTTGAATTTTCCATTGTTTCGAATTCCCAACCTGCCGCTTTATCGTTTCATTAGAAAAACTTAATCGGCTACGGCGGAATCCGACCTCGACGCGCATTGCAATCGGTTGGAAGCGAGCAACCCTCGGTGGAGAATCATCAGCGATCGAGAGCGGCTCGGGCAGACGGATATAATTTTAATTGAGCCGCGCGGGGGGCCATTTCGACACCCGGTGTCCGCGAGACAATCGCGAGGCGAGCCCGCGGTCCCATTTGTCTCACGACTCGGCTGTAAATAAGCGGCTCCATTCATTCGCCCGCGCTGTTCTCGCTCGCGCACGGCCCGCTAATGTCCATATCTCCCGGGGCCGATCGGCCCGCTAAAACCACGTGGGCACGCGATGATATCCTCTCCCACGGACGGCGACAGTTCGCCTCCGACTCGGACTCCTCACCGCACAAAGTCACTCGCCGCGCGCTTCTTCTCCTTCGCTGTTTCTCCGTTTTGAAAGAGGACTCGCGCGGCGCTTATAACGTGCCAGTCATTTATTTCGCGCGCCGCGCGGGCGCCTCACTCCGCGCCATTATGCGCGGATTTTTTATCCCGCTGTGTGCGAGGCAAGCGTTAGGATTGAAAAGCGCACGGTAGCGCATTTTTTCATCCGTTGGCTTAATGCAATGCCTGCTTATTCTGCGCGGCTACTTGAAAAGAATAATGAGATTTCGCACTAAGCCGCATGGTTCCATGTATGCGTTGCATCGGAAGAATGAGTTTGTCGTGTCATAATTAACAATTCGTTTTTTTTTCGTCGCATTAAACGAAAGCCGAGATCTTTACTATCCAATCGTTTTTAATTTATAGACTAACGGAATGCCGCTTTTGGACATTACCATATTTATAGACAGTATATTACATTATTTTTGTGTAACAATAACGAGAATAATAATGTTCACAAATTGATTCTATATCATAATAGTCTTATCATTTAAAATCTAAGGCATTGCATAACGTTTCACTCGAACAAACTATTCTTTGCTTGAAATTGAGATAGATGAATAATGCTTGTACATAATAGGTATAGGAATGAGGTTAAGAATCATCAATAATAATTTGTTCGATACTTCGCCACTATAATTATATATTCCTCCTATGTTTTTAATCTGCACTAATTTGCTGTGCTTACAAACAGAACGTACTAAATTTATAACTGATTAGTGCACTTTATGTTTATAGAGATATAGCAAATATATAATATAATTTTATGTAAAGATTATTAAAAGGAAATAAAAAATATAGAAAATTACATATAGATATTTTTAAAACTGTTTTAGAAATAATATAATTTTTCATAAAAAGGATTTGCTACTAAAATATAATTTAGCTAGACATTGTAGAAATCGATTTATTTTATTATTGCTTTAAAACATAACGAATACACTCGTACTTGGAATCGAACTGAGAACATCTATACTTAATCATGACTATACTACTACTGGACTATACTCGTATGAGAATTGAAAGTTTCTTATTTTTTTTATCAATCGATTGAATTGAAAATAAAGTTGTAATTTGCATACTCTAAAATTCTTAAAACCACTATATTTTATTTCGTTTCGAGGCCATCACTTAGAAACTATTTCATAAATTTTCTATTGTATGAATGCAAATAGATTATCAATAATCAGAACTATAAGCTACACTGTTAAGTGTATATTGCATATTATATTCTCTTACACGTCGGTTAATTTTAAATAAGAAATATGCCCAAAATTCGTCGTTGTTTTACTTTTTTAATTGTTTAAACGGATTGTTGAATAATAAATTTTCCTATAAATTTATTTAGGCATTCTGTGTAACAAAATAATATTTATAAGAAACGAAATTGAAACCGTCATTCAAACCGTCATTCAATTTGCATTTCTTAAAAACATATTTTTCTAAAAATAATAACAATAACTGTTTCATATTAATTATATATCTTCAAGTGTTGATTTTTCAGTTTTTTATATTTACTCTGTCGCTCATGAACAAAACGGATTTCCGTATCCTCGTTACCATCATTTGGCTGATATGGAAGACGCACGGGAGCCACTAGTGTTGATCGAACGCAGGCGACATCGCCAGTCTGATGATGGCTATCTATGGTTGGCGCAACGGATTCATTAATGAGGCTGCGGATCGCGGCCAGTCACGATGCGATGCCGCGAAATCCATTGGAGATTTATCGCTGGCACCTTGCGCGACGCGCAGATATAGCGCGTTTCCTGAGGAACTTGCTCAAGCTTACGTTATATATATATATATAGCATGAAATGTCGCACGGCTGATACAGAGGGACGAGCTTTTTCTTTAAACTCGCAACCCTGAGATTATATGGAGCGTTTTGTAAAGGTTGTTTGCTTTCATGACTCAATCTGTATTTAATTTTAAATATAGAATAGAAAAAATATTGGATTAATTTCAAAGGTTACAAATATTCTCTCTATAATATTACATATATACAGATTTATTTTGTACCAATAATACTAAAATTAATTTATATTTTAAATTTAATTAGTTCGTCTTGTTTTTTAATGATATATATCTATTATTCTTTAGTAGTAAACACACAAGTGTAAAATCAATGTGTAATTTTATTGAAAGTGATCCATCTTCTAAACATTTTAAATTAAGACGAATTATACTACCCATCAGTAAGAAATTTAATTAAACTAATAAATTTATCCAACTATTAAATTAATTCATGCTATAATTAAATGCATTCAGTATTCAATCTTAAATTGAATATCATTAAGGTTATTGTTAAATATTAAATGGTTTAAAGTTTATAATCTAAAAATTAATATATTATAGTTGACTTATATTAATTTAGACCAATAAAGACTTGTTATAGCTCTTTTTAAATTACATTCATGTATTAATATTTTTAGTTTGAAAATTCTTCAAAAGTTTTATAGCAATATGTTTTTATCACAGAGAATCAAAATAAAAAGAGGATCTTAATGTAAATGCCTAAAAATAATTGCATTATTTTATTTTAATTATCAAATGATTTCATTATCAATTTGGCCTTTCCTTTAAGCTTGCCATCATCGATACTTATTTCAATTTTTTTTCTGAGCTATAAACTCGAATACAAATTCTTCACCCTCGGTTCATGAATTAAAAAAATGTTGATTATAAATTTCAGAGATCATGATTAGTTTCGAATATTAGCCTCGATATTAGCCTATTATTCATGTCAGAAGCATGCGCAATCCTTCAGTCGCTGTATGCACATGTTTCTATACAGCCTAACAAGTCTGTATAAGTAATAAATATTTACTCTTACAGAAAAATTCCTTTAAAGTTAAATACAGACAATATGTTTTTTAAAAAATTACCTTTAAATTACTTTTTATAAAAAGTTATAAATTATATCATTCTATACTGAAATAGTTTTGTATTATTAGTATTATTCACAGATGCATAAAGATTTATTGATATAATTGACAGCAATAAAATTAATATTGGTAATTATAATAGTAAAAATATACATGTAACTGTAACATGTATAGAATGTAACGTAATCTATAGAACAATAAATAAATTCAATATTTATGACATCGTCATTACAATTACAGATGGTACCTTATTAAACAAAACCTGAGATTGCTATGAATTATAAAACTCCCACAACAATACTCTAATAACTTTAGATAGCCGGAGAGCATCAACTCAATTAATAACTCAAAGGTCGAGTCGATAAATTAAAATAAAAACTGCACGACATAACCTTCTAAATATCTATTTGACTACAATAGACTGACCTTTACTATTCCTGGGAAAGACAGAAAAAAACCTTCCAAATGCTCCTGCTGTGTCATATTTAATAAAACAAAAGCTAATCAGGTATTAGCATACATTAAAGACGAGCTGATCGATGAGCGTACCGAGAAGTATCCCTTTTTCAGAGCGTCAACTCCCTCTTCAAAAATGACGTAATTTGATTTACAGTCGATTGTCTCGTTCACGGCGATGACGACTCTCACTTTCTGTCTACTGCGCGCACTCACTCGCGTAATGATCGAGAGCGGATTAGCTGCAAGTCGGCTTGTAATGTGTCATTTTCCCCGTCTGGCGCGTTACGTCTTCCTACGCACTTTTACCACTGTATGCTAAGCCTGTATATGTGCAATCGTCAGCGCGCGAATTATGGGGAAGTGATACTCGGGTACAGCGCATATAGAGGTGGGAATTCTTTGGCGATTTCGAGAAACGTTAAAAAGACTTACACGCATCGGTAGTGTAACAGATATTGGAAGGAGCAGGGGTTCCTTAACACTTGTTGTATAACTGTATAGTGGTTGTGATTATTACTAATATCACTACTACTACTATACTACTTAATTGGAATTCAGAAAATTATGTTGGAGTTTTCTATATATAAAAATGATGTGTACATGGTAACATTACAATCTCATATTTCATATAACAGTGCACATCATAAATATGTATGCATACAGCAACAATTATTAAAATTTTAATGGATATGTTATTGCTTCATTTTTTATATTATTTTTCACATATATTTTCTACTTTTATTTATTTATACAAGCATTAAAAAGTTCATCTTAATTAGAATTATGACTAATCATCACCTTCCATCGAGTAAAATAAGAGGACTCTGATTTTGAATTGTTTCAGTTATTGCATTGACAAATATCGGCAAAAGAATTATTGATAATTATAAAAGATTGTATCAGAAACATGCTAGAAGAATATAATATACTAATGCAAAATAATAAAATATAACTAGATAGGTTTGTGAATCCTAGTTATCAATATGTTTACATAACTCTCTGGCTATAATAATGATACATCTATGCGAAATACACGACCGCTTCTTCAATAAGAGTGTATATTAATGAATAAATTTATCGTTTGGATTTGTCGGAATATTTCAAAGCCATTATATGCATATACGTTCAATAAATGAACTTGTAAATCCGTAATCCATCATGTCAAAGACTTCTATTTCCAAATCAAAAATCACTACACCGTGAATGCTCGCATTGTAAACCATCTAATTTGATCAAAGGTATACACTCTCTCATCACGCGTCCAAGTACGCGGGAGAGAAAAAATCAGACGAGTCATTGGAAGCAGCGCCTGCAATAAAGACGTAAGAAGATCAAGGGGGCCGCGTGTTGCTTTACGCGATTTTCGCGAAGCTTCTCGCGAAGTTTTCTATATAGGACATGTATAGACAGGCGAGAAACTGTTCGCACCTCAAGGGCGACCGCGACATGCATTTCGCACCCTATAATACCTTGGATGATGATCTAGGGTCTGTATAAATGAGCTCTAATACGAATCGTTCGAATGCAACTTTCGCTTCGTGAAAGATAGTTTAATGCTGCTCTCGAGAGCTACTGAAGGTGAGACTGAAGGTTCCGGAAGGAGAACTTGATCAAATAGCATGATATTCCAATTATATCGAATTTCAACTCTGCTGAAGTGATTGGTAGCATTTATTATTTGCTTTATGAGAATTTATTTTTATTTATTAATTTAATACGTGTTAAGCTGCAAGGTAATGACATAATTTAACGCCTAATATGTCGTGTGATTTCAAACCATTTTATTTCACTTACAATTCAACTGCAGTCATCTTTGGGAACCTAAAGGATATGTCATAAAGTATAAAGCAATTCATGCATCTCTATACGAGGAATAATTATTTTTATGGAACATTGAGGCGATATACGACTTCATATCTAAACACTACTGCAATGATTTGTAGCAATAAAATGTTTTGCTAGTTTGAATCATTTGCACTGCAACATTGCAGTTTCATTTTTTATGTTTACGTTTATGTTATACTTAAAAGGTAAGCCTAATACTCGAAAAGGAGTAAAACGCTATAATTGTTACAGAGAGGCATGCTTTGTACAATTGAACAAATAAATAAAATTTGAATATATTTAAATCAGTTAATTTCACTTTCAATTTAATTTAAAAATTAATATTTATAGGAGTTTTATTTATGCAACGAAACTTTAAGAATTTTTCATATTATTTAGTAGTAATATTGAATAATTACGACAAGTCGTAATGAAATATAAAAATTGTTAATTACAAATTTTTTAAAGTGGATTCTCTATACCAAATTAGTTAAGCATACTTTGCGGAAGAAAGTAAACCTATATGATGTGATTTCTTAATGAAATATAATATGCAAAGAGTATATTCATAAACATTGTCACTGTCACTTTTATTCAAGAATATAATTTTGTCTAATGTATACTTAGCAATAAGTATAAAGTATCAAATATAGTTATATCATCTTTTAAGCATCCTATAAGCATCGTTTAAGTTTTTATAATTTTTAGATGTATTATATTGTTATAAGCTATATTATTATTCTGCTTTGACCTGTTAAAAAAGTGATTGCAATTTTTTAATACTCCACTCAAACGAAAAAATTTTCAGAATTAGTACAATAATCAAATATTTATCAATTGTAAAAACAATGTTTAAAAGTACCACCGCTTATCCGATTTTGAAATAATCGCGTATATAAAATTGTTTTAACAATTTAGGGGAGGTATAAATCCCCCCCCCGCACCCCCTCGTTTCATAGCAATCGACGCAGTTATTTCTCAAAACCGCACAGTCGCGGATGATCGACTGTGATGTGTCGCAAAGAGCTTCTTAGAAAGGTAGATAAAACGCGCGCAATCGTAATAAGTAATAAGGCGCGCTGGTAGACGCGCGCTATTCAAGAGAGTAGATCTTGCAAGAATCGATCGCGTACGTTTATCGCACTCTCTCCCCCTACCCCCATCTCCGGTGCCGCTCGGTCTTTTTTCACTCTCCGTCTCGGCGAAGCTCGCTGATTTATAGGCAGCGGAAGGGCAGACGTGAGGCCCGCGACGAATCGAGAGAAGAGACGATCGTAATTGATAGTAAAGCCGCCATATGCGATAGGCGAATGAAAATATTGCATAAGTTAGCTCCTACGGGGCGGTCGAGTGGGCTGAAGATGCGTTCGCTTGTATACAAATGTCGATTATGCTCGCGCGGGGGTCGAATGCATGAGGCGCCCGCGCTATAGAAAGCTGACTATTATTTAATAAATTTTCCATATATATATATTTACAACATAATACCAATACTATCATTTAATCCATTACTTTGAACAATGATTCTTTTATAGATAAGACTGCATAAAAACTTTAGAATAGATTATAGAGAACTTAAATATAAAACCAAATATATAAGTTTCATTCGCGTCCAATAATAGTCGACCATGCGCGCTTATATTTAGTTACGCAGAAAGTCAGGGTGCTTAAATTCAAGATTACGTAAAAATATGTTCATAATCTGATTCAATAAATGATTTTTTGGCCAATGTGAGTTCGTTAAAGTATTTTTATACCATTTGTAAAATAAATAGACAAATGCTTCATTTATTTGTTTGTTTATTGAATGTGTTTCATGCTCATTGGCTATTTAAATTAGAAGGCTTACAATAGCGCTATGAATAATAATACAAGAGACTCATATTGATATTATTTCTCAATACCTGACAGGTATGTTCGATAATTCTTGTAATTTGTTTTATTTCTGATACTTACGCAATACCAGATAAGGTCTTTGAGAAAAGATACGATTCATTTCAGTGAGACAAAAAGTATTGCCCAAACTAGCCTAAAGTTAGCCATTATATTTTAAAAAATTGTAAATGTATATTTTATGCATTTAATTATTTAGTGTATTATATCAACCAGAATTGCATTTCAGTCCTACAGATAAACTTATGTATGGATAACTCCAATCTCGGATAAATTGAAAACAGAACCCAGTGAATTATTTGACCAAATTACAATGAATTCTAATCTTCTAAGTACACTTACTAAAAGTTATTTAGTATTATGTAGTTTATTAATTCTGTTTTTAAAAGATAACATTTTACATATTTACTTTAAAAAAATATAGTTACGACGTTTTCTAAGAAGATTGATTCTATATTTGACAATAAAAAAAATTTTGGTTTTCCATAAGTATATTCAAGAAAATATTTTTAAGGCTTTACTTAAAACGCAACATGGTGCGCGAGTCACGGAAGCAATCAGTTACGTGGCGTAAATTTATTTCGCCTCGGGGTTGAAGAGCGTCTATAGCGAAGGTCATCTTCATAAACTTCCAACTGTCTACGGTCTACGGCCAGATAACATTTCAGCTGCACTGTACAAATAAGTGCATGCAATAAGATTTTATCTATTAATAAAATATTTAGTTATATTATCGTAGCCAATATACTTGACTTGTATACTGAATGTCTAATATGACGGGTAATAAAATTACGTTCATTTTAACTAATTGAATACCAAAATTTCTGATAAATGAATCACAAGTAAAGTGGAAAAATACTGTTGTTACTGTTGAAAAATATAAAAAAATATTTTAATTTAAGCACTATGTATGTATATTACATCATTTTCTTTTTATTTATTTATTTCTTGTCATAATAAACGCATTTTCTGTAATTGGCTATCAAAAATGGCTCAATTTTTTGATCACTACCGACCGATCCATATATCGGTCTGAATTTATTCTATTGGTTATAGCGTTAGCATAATTGGTACGAATCTGGGACCATACTTTGCTAAGATAGGAATTTTTTTTACTATAGGAATTATAATCCTCCTCTAATATTTTTATCGCATATAATCTAGTTATTAGAAATATTAATATGAATCTAACAGACTGCAAGATTACAAGATTTTGTTTTCTCAATTACAAAATGCATGTATATTTTTAAAACGGTACAAAAGAAATATACGTCTATATTATTAAACAATTATTTTGTACATAGGATGTTGCAAATTATTAGTTAAATATATAAAACATCTAATTAAATTCGTAAATATATTCTATAACAAAATCCTATTCTATTAGATCCCTACATAATATATAACCACATGTTGTAATTTTATACATGTAATCTATTTTTAATAATACAATAAAATGTTTAAGTAAACTGTTATTTAAGTATAATAATTGTTAAAAATTTACAAACTGATAATATTTTTTGCTTATTAAATTCTTAAAATTAAAAAGATATGCTTTGCTTTATATTTAAATCATTTTACTTATTTCATTTAAAACGAATATCTTTCAAACAAGTAATAAACCTAAATCTAAAAAATTTATAACTCAAATAGATAATATTAATTTAAACTAAATTTTATAGTAATACAAGCGTTAATAAATTAGGAGAAGACTTTTCCAAACAAATAAACTCATAATACATATCTATTAAGTTAATACTTTGAAATGGATTATAAGGTTTAAACAGCAAGCTAGCTATAAAACAAGCTACATCAAGAAATTCTTTACAGTTACAGATTTCTAGCTATTCAGTAAAAAGAATTCTACAAAATGTATCTGACGTATTTTCTAATACTTGCAATTTGGACAATTATCTCAACGCCGGCTGAGTCTTCGATATTAGGTAAATTTAAATTCATATTATAATGATACAATAAATTTATAGTTATATAATATAATCAAATTATATTTAATATTAAAAATTTAAAATAAAAATTATAATGTGATTATGTGCTTTGATTTTTTTGACAAAGATATTTTATAAATTTATATAAAATGTTAATAATATATATTCCTTTTTTTCAAAAGTAAATTCACGATTTTATATATTTATATTTTTATTAATTACCCAAATAAAAAATTTTAATGACATCAAAAAGAAGTCAATAGAAAGATAAAAGGAAATCCATGCCTAAGATCATTTAACTTCAATATTCTAATATACCAATATACCAACATTTTTTTGCAGATTTTTTAATAAAAGTTTGTGTTAAACTAAATTTTAGAATCAGAGCCATTATTTCATGTTTTTATAGAACACAGATCTTCAATTTTTCTATCAAGAAATACTTTTCATTTTGAATAAATTCTTTTTAATAAAATAACATAAACAGAGAGGAATTTCAATAAATCATATAATTGTTTGTTAAAAAATATAATACTAATTTACTTACTGATTTATTTTAGTTTGTTCATCGCAGGATCTGAATATATATTACAAATTTGATAAAAACGATTTAAGCTTAACAAAATATAATGGTACAGATCATGTTCTTTTTTCTGTCTCAAACACTAGAGTATCAGTGTCAGGTAAATTTTATTTTTATATTGTCTTATTATTTCATCTATATTATTTTAATTATACATAAATAATATTGTTTATATGTACATTAATTTATAGGTAGTGCACTACCAGAAAAAGTGATACTTTCTAGCACAACAGGATCTGGACGATTGGTAATGTTTCTAAGAAATTAAACCTTTAGCGTAACCAAACTGTGACTAGTTAATATAATATACTTGTATTTAATATATTTTCAGGAGAATGAAAGCAAAAATTTAGTCGATTGCTCGGTAACGATTTTAAAGAAAGATGCAAGGTATAATAGTAGTTACTTAATATTAAACTGTTTTTAAATTTATTATATATTATATTTATTTTTTTTTTAATTAAATAATATATTGTGTTTTAGAACGAATCTACCTCCAGCACTGTTGAATAAAGTTCTCGATACAGTTGATAATTGCCTTACAAAAAAATTATGTCCCGCTTTAGGTATAATTGAAAGTCACACATAAGTAAATTCTATAATAAATCTTGGAAAAGTTTATAGATTTATACGAAGAACACACAACAAGATGCATCAAATTATACTGTTATAGATTCATGACTCTTAACAATTATTAAAATTTACAATTGTTAAACAACTACAACTGATCATTTTTACTCAAATTAGTGCAAATTAAAATAATATGCACTTTTTACTGAAAACATTTTAAAAACAATTTCCATTGTAAGAGAGATTATAAAATTTTTAAATAAGTATTTTAGAAAAATATCGATAGATACAATTTAAATTTCACCTCAAAAAACAAAATGTAGTCCTAAATTCAGATTTTTAGGTAAATTCATAACTAAAAGTCAGTATTCTGTCACATTAATTTTAACAAGAGTCGAAATGTCATATATCATATTATTTTTATTCGTTTGCAAAACAAAAACTATTTTATGTTTGTTTAACAAAATTATAATTATAATTTAAATATATATGTACATGGTCCCAATATAACACTCAAATATAATGTATAACAAAAGAAAAGTTAATGTTTCTATAATATTACATAATATACTATTATAATTCCCAAATGAACAGTAGACTATTTTGTGATTCAGAAAAGTGGAGGAAACTAGTATATATTTTTAATTTGAAAATATAGTTTCTCATATTAATGATAAAACATAAAAAAAATTAAAAATGTATAATAAAAAATTACAATTTAAATCTAAAGAGTTGATACATACTGTAATACGGCCTGGAATGTAGAACTCTTTAAAAAAATACAAAAGAAAAAATGATGTTTGCCTTGCATAATTACTCTTGGATTGAAGTGAGAGCAGTAAACCTACCTGCGGGAATTAAAAAAAATTCTACTCCTTTTTCTTATTAGGTAAGGTACTATTAACTTTTTTTGGTTATCGATTAAACACAGAATTAAAGATGCAACAGTAACAATTGTATGCATAGAATGCAATATTTATTTAAATTTATAGAGTAAAATAAGCGCATATTTCTCAAAAGAGATGACATAAAATAAAATGCGTTAATTATGAATATTAAATTACATAAATTGTAGAATTATGCACGTGTTTTCATTAAAGAAACAAGAAATGTATAGAACTTAAAGAAACATTTTCAATACTTTTGAAGAAAATATTAAATGTTTATGATGCACTAAAATGAGACGCACGTGTAAATAAAAATTAATTTATTGAACTTCTTCCTCATCTTCCACAAGTCATATTTCTAGATAGAATTATTTATATAGTATGCAGCTTTGTAATAATCAGAAATAGAGTGATTAGTTTTGATAAACTGCAAAGGAATCATCCGAATCATCTCGTCAGCTACGTATGGACTACACAGCTTATTACGACTAACTTAAACTAAATTAAAACTATTATATTATAAATTAGTATAAATTAATAATACATTTTAGAAACAACACTTTCATGGAAATATCAGATATTAGATCGCGATACAAAAATCAATGCGAATTTAAATATCCACAGCTCTGAACTCGATTCTGAATGAACTCCGCTAGCATAAAAAATGAAAGCGTATTCTTTCGGAAAATCGGGCGATCGATCTGCTCGAGTAAGACATTGTGCTCAGTAGCTATAGCTCTCACTACGCGCGTAGTCTGTTATCTCTTTGCGAGCCGCACGAGAAGAGAAGACGTTACTCCACTTGCACCGAGTATTTCACTTTCACTGGGCCTTGCGGCGGCTCTGCCTCCCACGAGCGCCACAGTCTCATCTTCTGCGGTGCTTCCCCCCGCCATGCCTCCTCTCTTCCTTCTGGACGTCAACGGGTCACTTACATCGCAGCCATGAGGTCGTTCCTCGTGAGTTGTTCTCCCCGCGCGCGCAGTATGCAGCTCCAACGTCTACCACCGCGTCCTTCTCATTCGCCCCTCTCTTCCTGCGCGTACGGCGCGTATACGAGCCTTGTCTATTTGCCTATTAACTTCTCTTTATCTCTCTTCCTCTCTTTCTCTTTTTATGTCAGTCCAGCTTCCTCTCACTCGTATGTCCTCTTTTGTCTCATTATAGTTTATTTCTCTTAAATCATTTGGCCTATGATTGCCAAGGATTGATTTTTCTTCTCCGCCCATTTAAAACGATGGCTTTATTGGTGTACTAAAATTAATTTTATCGTTGCTGTTAATTGACTTTCACTGCTAAAAATGATCTACCTGGTACTACATTAAGGAACGTTTAAGTGTTGCTAATTATCTGTGTAAATGGCATCAATTTATAACTAATGTTACAAATGAACGTACTTACTAAAATTAGTTTACTAAATACTGATCCACGTTATAGAGCTTATAACACCAGTTTGAAATAATTTTTGATAAATCAATAAAGAAATATAATATCAATGTAAATAGCTAATTCGATTAAACGATATTACTATTTAGAAGAAGACTATCGTTGCTCTATGTGAATTGCGAAACGATTGCACAAATCTACGCCTAATTCCTATAATGTATGTATGTATGCACGTATATATATATATATATATAATATATATGTGAACATAAAGAAATTATTTCTAAATAACTAAAACGTTTTGCAAAGAGTAATTAACATTTTTCTTTTCTCTTCTCTCGCAGCCGATCGCCAACGTAATACCCTATCATTCACGTCAAAGTAACAAGAGCTGTTAAAAAAAAGATAACCAGGAGTCATGGCGCGCGCGATCGACAGTATGCCCACAAAGACGCCAATTCCCCGCTTAGAATTAATAAGTCCAATTCATTGAGAATCGCGAAGGCAATTAATGAGTACCCGCGGATCCATCTCCCCCCATCGCGTAGCATCCCACCGCAGGCCCATTTGGGCACATCCTACTCTTTGAGCTCCGTCGCGGACGTAGGAGTAGGGGCTGAAAAAATCCGGCAGTCGCGGGAGTAGGGGCACCCTCTCCACTACCAAAGACGAAGGACGAGCGCGAGCGCGCCTCGGTATCATCCCCGACGGCGACAATAAGTGCGGGCGTCTGGAGGGGGCACCGAGGTTCAAGAAAGGAAGAGGCGCTGGGCCCGTCTCTCTCTCTCTCTCTCTCGCGGGTCGCGCGCGGGGTGAAGTGCTCCTAACCAGGGGGACTATATATGATCAGGAGGACACCTCCACCATCAGTCGGCAATCTGGCTTACCCGCAGCTCGTTGCGGACTAGTCCAGTAGTGTTTGTTTAAAGAGCCGGAGAAAAACAAGAAATCGTCGCCGGATAGGCTGGGTGAGTGCGCGCAATTTCGAAGCGAGCCGTGCCCACAGCCACTCTGAGCTTACCCGTGCTTGCGATCGTCGACGGCGACTCGGACCGTTTAACTAGTGCATTAGATTGCGCTTTGACTTCTTTATTGTGATACTTCTTCTTTTATATACAATGCTTTTTTTATTGTCTAAGTGCTTATTAAAGTTTTCTTTCGATGGCTAACTCGACCGTTCTAGTAAGTATTCTGTACAAACTCAGGAGATACGAAAATACCGATTATATGTGAGATTAATTGAACTTTTTTCATTTTTTGTACGTAGATCGGATAAAAATGTTTTGCCTTAAATCAAAATTTTGTGATATTAATTGCGTATTTTTTAATATATATTAGGTTTCTGCTTTAAACACTCGTAATCTTTTTTATGCATACTTTTCGATTAATATTCATTAAATTCTACCGATTGTCACTTAAAAATGATTTTCTTTAATTATCTCTCAATCTAATCAAGCATCGTTGACAAATTTAGTGTTGCTCGTTAAAAACTGTAATCAAGAATTGGCCATACGTAGGAAACGGATTAAGTATCGTTATAATGAGGAAACGTATTGTCATAAGCTTCGGCACCCGCAGAAGATCGGTAAGCGTGCGCGCGTCTTGTCAAAGAGAAATGAATGTCAATCGAGCCGCAATGTCAAGCGCCTGTCCCGCTTCATTGTCGTGGCCAAGACAATTACAGCTTTTCTCTCGCGGAAGAGCAATAGACGGCTCGTCGACAAGAGCGATAAGTAAAAGGGTCGCTGCCGTGCGAAAGCTCCGATTGTCAATGCCGCACGACGGTCGCTCATATAATTTCCATCAACCATTCTACCGCGAAATGGAGTAATGAAAAACGCCTCTTCTTCCATTGCAGACTTAAACTTTGAGGAAGGCAGTAGCAACAGCAAACATGAAGCTGTGTTTGTTGTGGATCGGTAAGTCTTTTTATTTGTTAAATATTACATATTTTAATTGTACGCGATTGTTTTCGAGAAAGAGAGATGCAACTTTTTTTATTATTTTAATATAAGTTAGCTAAATTC
This sequence comes from Sycophaga agraensis, assembly GCA_018906755.1. Lineage (NCBI taxonomy): Eukaryota > Metazoa > Arthropoda > Insecta > Hymenoptera > Pteromalidae > Sycophaga > Sycophaga agraensis. The sequence goes on along the minus strand of JACCIE010000020.1, from coordinate 3,162,840 downwards.
TAAAAGTTATTGTTTAATCATAAATATTTCAATTAAAAAAGCAATACATTTTAGATTTGGCTTCTTCTACGTTACGTGATACAATTTTTTATTTCATACTTTACCAAACTAAATTTAACGACTCGCAAAGATCATCTATTAATCAGATAAAAGTCCTAATTATCTCGGCATTTTCATCGCGTATAAGAGAATTGAATACAAGCGAAACGCGAGGTCAAGAATATTGCGAGGATAGATTGGTTGGCTCCTAGCATCGGAACGGTTGAATCGGAAACAGATACAAGCATTTTGTACTAGATTTTAGCAATGCAAATTTCATTACCGCTACTACGAAGTTGTAGCAAATTTTATCTTCGTGCGATTAACTCGATAAGTCCAAAGTCTTTTTTTATTGCCGCGGGCGTCCAAGCGGCAACGGATGATACTGCATTTTTTCTTTGCCACCATTTAAACATTTATATTCCTCTTCGTTTATATGTTTCTTTTCTTTTTTCATTTGCCTCGAATACGAAGCCCACAGCCTTCGATGCGGTAGTTGCACTCTCCGGTCAGATAAAAGAGAAAAAGCTCTCAGTCTCTCTACGTATTGTGAAATAATCACACGCATGTGCATTGATTTAATGTTCTATGCTACAGAGTCTTGAGCGAAACCAAGGGTTCAATAAAAATTTGATAATCAATAATTTGTTAAGTAGTCGGGAGCTAGTAATTCAAGCTAGTATTAGTACTAGCTTGAATTTGCTATAAAATAAAATTTAAATTAAATACGTTATAAGTGGAAATCGTACAGAATCTTAAGTTGTGAGATATTCGTAATGAAAATCATTTTCACTGTATTTTGAATTTAATTATTTAAAACCAGTCGTTAATTCAAAACTCAGTTATACGTGGCATTAATTGCGCGAATGTGATTTTATTACCTTAATAATGTATTTGTAGTTTGGTTGGCAGACAAAGACTATTTTAGATTATATCTTAAAAGATTATCAATACAGTTACTTATATTGTTAAATTGAATCACAGGAAATGTGACGTAAAATGATAAATAGAAATGCTTCTTTAATATCATTGTAATAATTATTGCAACTTATCTTGTGAATAAACATTCCGCTATGTCATGACGTAATAAAACTTAAGATTACTGTATGACAGGTGGACTAGAGGATCCTTGGATGTACGCAAAGATATAAAGTTCATCAATTAAAAAGCCTAACTTTCTTAAAATTTGTTTACCAATCCAACCGATTATGGCAAGACTTCTTTTAAAGTGAAAACATGCAATAAATGATACTAAATTAGGTTTAGTGAATATTTAAAATACGTATAATGCATGCCGAAAATGCCAAATTCCAAATCAGATTTTTATTACAGTCAGCAGTTGCGTACATAAAATTTCGCATAACTGATGTTCTATAGTGATTTATTTCTAAGTGTTTATTTTGACCAATATTTGTGAAAAGCTTACTATATATAGGATAATTATTGCAATTTACCAATTACTTCTAAAAATTTTGTAGTTTTATATGCTATTAAGAAAGCGTTGGAAACATAGTGAATTGAACATATAGTCTTACCCGTAGTAATTGGAAGCAATTATGAAACTACTAAACAATACCTGCATCACAGGAGATTTTCTAGCAGATTTTCATTTTACTTGCGTATTCGGTAATCTTGCGTGGCTTAAAGAAATGGTAAACTACATAAAACGAGTCATAATTACGTAATTGGAATATCAAGACTTATACTATGTTCCATATACTTGCAGGTCTAAAAGAATTAGCTATTATTAAACATAAAAATAGAATTTAAATATAAAATGAAATGTTTAAATATGAAAATATAATCACGAAAGTTAAATAACCATTGCAGTTGTAAATGGCTTTTCTGTATCGTTTTTATTAAGTTAAGACATAACAAATTGCAGCATTTACATAAGTTTTATATTATATAACTTACAAGTTGTCAAAAATAAAATTTATGTGCTCAAAACTGAAATTCTTAACAGTTAATAGCACTGAAAGATGAAAGCACAAACAATATCACGTATATTACTTGAGCAGTTGATCTCAAATACAAATTTCGACACTAACCATACAGTGTCACGTCTGTAAATATATTAAATTTAAATTTAAAAGTGAAAAACGATAAATCACTTAAACTGATCGAGCAATTTTCGTAATAAAGTAATTATCATGCATCATGTTTCAACTGGCCGCTACTGTATCAGTGGCACGCGTCCTCGCCCCCGCGAAGATCGGAAAAAATCGCTGCCGAAACAATGAGATTCCACAGCGAGATCTACAGACTCGCACGCAAGCACACGGATTTCATTAATTGTGTGAATCCCTAGTGCGCTTACGCAACTCATTGGATATGGGAGCCCGAAATTTTCGTGGACCCCTGGGTGGGGTGATTAGCTCGGCTCATGGTCTCTTGCAACTTCCTCCCTAATTAAAGCAAGCGGGAGATAAGGTACGCGCATTGTTCGAGCACGCTTTTTTTGGGTCCCCAAAAGGATGAGCGCACGCTACTAAGAATAAAGGTCAAGTGTATGCAGTTGAGGCAATGGCGGATTCCCGCGCCGCCGTTTCTCGTTTATAATACTAATTTACGGGTCCGCTGCGTGCAGATTCGGACGGCCGATTTTGTGGATTTTCAGCCTCGGTCGCAAGTTGCGCAAAGGCCGAGAAGCCGTCTGAGGTTTTGTACATAGCGCGTATACGATTGGGATGTTGCTGGAACTAAATCCGCTCCGCGACGGGAATCTAACACATTTCAAGTTATGTTTGCTAAGGTTACGGAAAGTCTAAGGAATTTAGTGAAAAAATTTTTTTTGTATATAACATAACATACAATAATCAGTGATTGTAACTATATTAAACGAATGTTAAAAATACATTCAAGAAAACAATCATTATTTATAGGGAAAGATTTAATTGAAGCTTAATTATTCTACTACATAAATTTAAAAAATTATACATGTTCTCATTAATTTTGAAGTCCATCAATGTTCAGTATATTTTAGATATTTGCATTTATTTTATACATGTTTTACAAAAATACTGAATCACCAAATATTTTATAAATTAGCAATAAGTAGAATTACAGCGGATAGTTTTGTAGTAAAAAATGAAAATATTATGCTGCACTATGAGGACAATCTAACTATGAACAAATTTTTCATTCGAAAAAGTGATACTATTGAATTCATACAATTCATTGGAAATAAATAACCCATATGTTGCTATTAAAAACTTATCATATGTACACCCACTTAAAGAAGGTATTAAATCGATCCATCACGACGCCAAAAACCATTCAGTGGATCATCGTTTTTGAAATAATTGCGCGCATCTAAATCACTGTCAGTTTGTCCTCAGTGTGCCTTGCACTACAAAACAGGCTCAAATTGAAAAGCCATGAATAAAAAAGCGCCCGAGGGCGAGGAGGAAAAAAGCAGATCACTCAGCGAAGAAGCAAGCGCGTAACACAGATATTATACGGCGCGGGAAAGGGAGGTGCGGGCGCGCCGCAGGGGAGCCGTGCGAATTTCTCGCGCCTTAAGGTGCGCGAGTAGAATAATTTTAAAAATCTCTGACATAACTTCCCGACTAATTAATTAGGGAGGTGCGTATTGTCGGGGGGCCGTACTCCCGTTCTCACATGTGACGCAGCCGCCCGCAGGGCGTACTCCAAATTCTCCCCCCGCACGCCCATCATTATATCTTTCTTTCTCCGAAACGTTGCGAAAGTCACGAGCGCCGCTATAGCGCACAGCTCGAATGGTCGCGTTGCCAGGCGCTTACGCTTGTGCCAAGACCCTTATCTATCTTTTTTCGTTTTTTCTTTTGTTTCAGTCCTCCTGGCTATCTCCCGCACATCATTGGTAAGTTTTACTTCTCCTTGCGAACAAGTAGCTGCGTACATGCACGTGCATTTCGATCGTTAAGCTCGCATCCATGGGCGCGGTAATTCACTTTTTCAGTTTGCTAAGTCGCGAGATTAAGGTGCTTTAAAGAGCAATTAAGCATTGTGCTTGCTTTTAGTGGGTATTGCACTGTTTGAGAACACCTCCGCTCGGGATGATAGTGAACAATGCTATTTGAATTTCCTAACTTGAATTTGTTTAATGCAATAATGGATAAGATGAAATGGAAATTGGTACGATAAATCTTGCTATACCGAAATATCTATCAACCCCATCAGAATTAATCTTTTACATAAATTTAAACAAATCTATTATATATAGCCAATTTTATTACATATGTAAATGAAAACATCTGTTTCTATAACAATATGATTTTAATGTAAATTTAAATTATATACTAATTCATATTGATCTCGAGAAACGTTACTTACCAAAAATCGTATTCAGTGTTTCATTTAAAAAGTCGTTTTAGTTCATGAACTCTTTTATAGGTATCACATAAAGTTGTTATACATACACGAAGTTGCTCTGTAAACATAAAGCTTATTACATGACTATCAATTTTTCAATGAATTTCATATGAATCGAAGTTATCCCTTTACTTACTCTTCCTTAACTCATCTTCATAGCTACTTAGGTTATGCAATAGCGAGTACGTAGATCGCAACGTGCATTGATTGCGTTCCTCGCGATGTCTTACATCGATATGATATAATCTCTCACGAACCGGTGACCAGATTACATTGAATAAAACATCGTGCATTTCTCACTCCTTCTTTCTCTCGGCAACTTTCTAACATCTTAGCTTTGGAGAAAAGCGTATTGTATCTTTTGCATAAGTGATCGGAGCGCTGTAAAAATATGTATCGAACTAGAAAAAAATACACGTACATTCATCAAGCATCAATTATTACGCCAAATGTACAAATGCTTTTCCACTAGTTGTTAGAAAAAAATATTTATGAAAATAGTCTTTTTAATTATTTAAAGAAATATATAACATTTATAATTTTAATGTTCAATTCTGACTTTAATTACAAATAATGATATTCATTTAATATATTATTTAAAATATTACGTGTGAAAATATAATCATAAAAAGTATAAATTATCTATGTTCAAACTTATATAAAAGCATTTATACAAGAATGTTTCTTATTTTAGCAATTACTATTTCTAAATACTCTAAATAATTACTCTTTTTTAAATATATTTAATTTATATTTGCAATGCATTTTTTATTGGTCACGGGCACTACATCGCCAAAATCAAATAGAGTATGGAACTAAACATACTTCAAAAGATATCTAACTTACACTAATTTATAGGCACAAGATGGTTATAAATATCCTCGACCAAGTAATCCTTTAATTCCGGGAAGGCCGGCTCCAGGAGGAGTTTCGACAAGACCAGATAGTTCCGGAGGTAGTTTTCCTACAACTTCATCAGATGAGTATCCTTCCGGTACTCCATCTTCGACTTCTGGTAATAAACCTACGGGAAAATATCCATCTAGTGGACCTAGTAGATTCCCTACTAGTCCAGCTCCTAACAATGGAGGTGGACAACGTCCCTCAGGAGGTAGTGGATATCCCTCAGGTGGTCCTGGTGGATACCCTAGTAGCCCAACTCCCGGTGGGGTTAGTGGGTATCCATCTGGTGGTCCAAGTAGTTCCGGACAACGACCTTCAGGAGGTAGTGGATATCCTTCCGGCGGCCCTGTTGGATACCCTAGTAGTCCAGCTCCTGGTAGTATTGGTGGATATCCATCTGGTGGTCCAAGTAATCCAGGTCAACGTCCCTCAGGAGGTAGTGGATACCCTTCTAGTGGATCAAGTGGTCAGGGGCTTTCAGGAGGCAGTGGTTATCCATCCAATAGACCTAGTAGTCAGCGACCATCTGGAAGTATTGGATATCCTTCGAATGAACAATCACCTTCTGATGACAATGGCTTTCCCTCTAGTGGATCTGGTCTTAGTGGACAGAGGCCTTCAGGAACTGGCAGTTTCTCTACTTCAAGGCCTGGTACAAATGGACAGAGACCGGACTCTGATGAAGGATACCCGAGCGATAAACCATCAATTCCTTTTCCTCTTCCTAATGAACCTTTGGGTCCCGGTAGTAGACCTGGTGCAGGTTTTCCATCGTCAACTCAATCTAATAGAAACGAAGGATACCCAAGTGGCAGACCTCAAGGATCACCTAGTTCATCATATCCCAATGGAGGACAGAAAAATCCTGAGGATTATTCAAGTGGAGGCTTAAGACCTGGAAATCAAGGGCCTACTAATGGAGGATATTCTGGTAATTAAATATATTTTTAAATAATTAAAAATTAGATTTTATGTAATAAACAAATTTATATTTTTGAACAATTAAATAAACAAACCTACATTGAATTGGCAAAAGTAGTTCTTTAACTGATGAAAATTATTTTTATAATGGAAAATTAAAATTTCTGATTTCTTAAAATAATACTATTCTTACTAACCATAAACCCTAGAAATTTTTCAATAATCAACTGTTTAAAATCCGAAAATATAAATATTATAATTTTAACAACCACTAATTATAAAATCTTTTATTTTAAACAATATTGAAATCAGAACTTTATTACTATTTTTAAAATAATTTTTAATTTAAAAATACTATTAACACTTTTTTTATGATAAAACTTTATACATTTAATAAAATCTCTGTAAAAATATATTTTTAAAAGTATAACCAGTGTACAAAGAATAGTCAACGACCACATTCATAATACATTATATTCAAGAACAGCATTGAGCTACTATGTATTTATCCTTTTTCTAAATAGAGATATAATTTAAAAGGTCAATGTTAGTTTGCTCAAAAAATTGCCGAAAACGATTCCATTATAAACTTAAACTTAAATTATAAAAACTTAAAATTTTTAATACTTATATATAAACAATAAAATTTTATAAAATTCTTGAATAAAATAATTAATAAAATACAACATTAAGAAATATAAAATATAAATAAAAATTATTAAGGGGGCCGACCGAGCGATGATTTTCCCAGTAGTGGTTCACGACCAGGAGGTCAACAATCATCCACTGGTTCATATCCAAGTGGAAGACCGAGTGGGGGATATCCCAGCCCTAATCAAATACCTGGTTCTGGACAAGGTCCTCAGAGACCATCACCTAACGGAGTGGTAGGGCTTAGCGGGGGACAGAGGCCATCAGGTGAAGGTTACCCTAGAGAGCGTCCATCTGTTCCCTTTCCTGATGACGACGATCAAGGCTCATCATTGCCTGGTATCAACCGTCAAAATGAAGGTTTCCCATCAACTCCATCTGGTAGCAGTTTTCCATCTAGCCCAAGACCAAGACCGCCAAGCGGATTATATCCAACGCCTGACAGCAATTCAAGACCTAGCTCGACTGGTCCTTCTAGACCTTCTTCTCCTGGATCGTCCAACTTTCCCAGCAGTGGACAACGACCTAGTATTAGTGACCAAGGATTATCTTCGGGAGGTTATCCAAGTAAGGGCAATGAATACTTTTATACATATTACACACATCTAATATGGTTTATCTGTTTTCAAAATTTATTCAAAATACTTATAAATTATCTAATTATACTTCTGTACTACATAAAGTGATAAAAATATGATTAAATTTAAATTAAACATAAATTTATAGGTGGCGGATCAAATACTGATGAATATTCAGGTCCAGCTCCCCCGAGACCTGGATTACCAAGTGGATATTCAAGTGGAAACCAAAGGCCAGGTGGTTATTCAAGTAAACTATTTAAATAACTTATTCTATTCTTTAATTCTATCTTAATATATTTTCTAATATTCTGATGCATTGTAATTAATATATGACTTTATTATTCTAGATAATGGATCTGGTAATCGCCCAGAGGTTCAAGGCCCTTCTACTGGAGGATATTCAAGTGGTCGACCTAATGGTCCTGAACAGCGACCAGGGCAGAGACCAAATAATAGTCAATCACCATCTGGTGGATATCCAGGTAATACACAAGATACATCTGCTGGATATCCTGGTAGTTCGCCATCCTCTTCTGGAATTCCAAGTAGCCAAGGACCTTCTTCCGGATATCCAAATGAAGGTCAAGTTCCTTCCAGTGGATACCCGAGTGGTAGACCAGGTCCATCAAGTGGATATCCAAGTCGAGGTCAAGGCCCTTCTAGCGGATACCCAAGTGGAAGACCAGAACCATCAAGCGGTTATCCAAGTGGAAGTCGGGGACCCTCAAGTGGATATCCAAGTGGTGGACAAGGTCCCTCAAGTGGATACCCTAGTGGAGGTCAAAGCCCCTCAAGTACAATACCTAACGGAGGACAAGGTTCATCAACCGGATTTCCTAGCGGAGTACAGGGATCGTCCAGCGGATTTCCAAATAGTGGACAGATTCCATCATCTGGTACCTCAAGCGGAAGTCAGAGTCCATCGGGTGGATTTCCGTCTAGTGGACAGAGTCCTTCAGGCGGATTTTCTAGCAGTGGACAAAATCCTTCAGCTAGATTTCCGAGTGGTGAACAGGGGTCAAACGGTGGATTTCCAAGCAATGTACAAAGTCCGTCAAGTTTTGCAGATAACCAAGGTACTTCTGACGGGGATAATGATGGTTCTTATAATGAAGGAGATTCTTCTGCTATACCCGGAGAACCAGGAAAAGATTATCCTATCTTTTCTGAAATACCAGAAACCAGTTTTAGTTGCGATTCACAACAATTTCCTGGATATTATGCCGATGTTGAGGCTCAGTGTCAAGTATTTCATGTATGCGCAAATAATCAAACATACGATTTTCTCTGCCCAAATGGTACAATCTTCAATCAACAATATTTCGTTTGTGTTTGGTGGAATCAGTTTGACTGTAATTCAGCTCCAGAATTATTTTATCTTAACGAAAATATTTATGACTATTCAATAATGTCGAATCCGCAAGGACCGCTTATGCCACAAGGGCCATTTGTTTCTGAAAGACCGCAAGGTCCTCAAGTATCGCAAGGATCTGCAAGCTTCCCAGGATCGTCAAACGGAATTAATGAATTTCAAGGACGCCCTAACAGTGCTCAACTTGGAGATTTTGGATCATCTCGACCAGCTAGTCCTGGTGGATTTTCTGGATCTCAATCATCAAATTCAACAGGATTCCCAGGTCCGCAGACTTCTGCACCTGCAGGATACCCAAGTTCTCAATTATCCACTCCTGGAGGATTTCCTAGTTCTCAATCTTTAAGTCCTGGAAGATTTCCTAATTCTCAATCATCAGGTCCTGGAGGATATCCAGGAATTCAATCGCCAGGTTTAGGAGGGTATCCTGGATCTCAATCATCCAGTCCTGGAGGATATCCTGGATCTCAATCATCCAGTCCTGGAGGATATCCTGGGTCTCAATCATCCAGTCCTGGAGGGTATCCTGGGTCTCAATCATCCAGTATTGGAGGTTATCCTTCTTCTCAATCATCAAGACCCGGTGGATATACAAGTGATAAGCCACAATCATTAGGACAGCAACCGGGAGGATACCCAAGTGGTGAAGAATATTCGGGATCTCAACTATCTCGCCCAAGTGGTCCATCTCGCCCATCGCAACCAGGAATCTCCGGAGGTTATCCAGGCAGTCAACAACCTTCATACCCTAGCTCTAAACCTCAAGGGCCGCCATCGCTACAACTAACTGGTGGTTCTGATGGATATCCTAGCGGTAAACCTAGTGGTCCTGCTTTCCCTGGCGGAAGACCAGAACAAACTGATTCACCCTTCCCATCTCAAAGTCCATCAAAACCTGATCGTGAATATTTACCTCCGCGTGCGGGATAAATGACTGCGATAAATAAACATCGATTGCCTGCAATAAGCTCGAAACTAATTTCGGCATTGAGATACAATAACTGTAAATACAAGCATTTCCTTATATATTAAGTTAAATGATGTGCGGGTCGAATGCGAAGACTTTATTGAGAAACGATAATAAGCAGAAACAATTGACGAACCCTTACATTTATATCAAATAATGCATTTAATGTACGAGAATAGTAGTTACAGAATATATTGCATGAGCGATAATTTCGAAATTTTTCTAGTTGCTATTAGTGACTTTAAAAGCAAATCTTATAGCTTTTTTATATTTTTTTAATGCTTTAGCAAGAATATATAAATACAAGTTTCAATCGCATAGCAAATCCGGAAGAACCTTTTGAGTTATAAAGACGATTTTCCATTTTCTATACGCCTATGAGTATTATTATTACGTATTTATTTATTCTGTTTAAATAGAAATAAAGTTACCATACAGAAAATTCTACCATCAATGTTCTAGAAAAATATTGAACAAGATATCGCTATGGTTTCTTATAAAGAATTATAAGAGTATGTATATATAATATAGCATTTTTATCATAAAATGTTGGAAAAGAATGCGCTTTTGTAACCGTCAGATCGTATCCTATCTAAAACCTTCCAGTACGTGTTGATCCAAGCAATAGTTCATTCTTTTTTAATAGTATAATCTTCATAATTAGTCGTAATTAATATACTTTTAACGATTTTATATAATGTATTTTTTATAACAGTGGTTTGAGACTCCTACGTTGGATGCCATTATGTATATTTCATACGCGAAATAAAGGAAACACCTCTGCAAGTCATGTGCCATTCTATTCTGTAGCCTGAATTACTTAAACCTTTAGATATTCCTAACTCAGTCCCTTAATATTTATTATTTCAAATATTAACACGAAAATTAATGTTAATCAAAGTCTATAAACAATTCAATACTTGCTTTTTTCAATGCAATGTTTTCGTTACTTCTTGTAACTAATAAAGCTTAAATTGTTTGCAAATTTGTGTATACAATAAAGATAAATCTTTTTTCAAGAAATTACAAGTAGTTATATTATTTAAAAATTTCTTGTACACTTATTTTTCAGAAGATTCCTACCGTTTTCTCTGTTTCAAAACTCAGTCCGTGTCGTTCAAGAGAGAAGCAGTTATGCGAAATTATGAATCCTATTTACAGACACGCAATGTCATGTCTATACAATAACGAGTGTCTTCTTTTAAACCACAGCGCATATAATACACGACAGTTTAGATTAGACAAGTGGCAAGCAGTTTCTGATTTTATAATTATTTATTTCCAGAATAGAAAAAATTGCAATAGAAAATTATCCTAGGCATACACAGATTCGCGATTCAAAGAACGGATTCTTCTTTACCATGATTGCGTGATGATTCGCGCAAAAGGGTGGATAATATACGTACGTAGATCCGTTAAGTAATACTCAGTTACATGCGAAGCAGGCTCACGAGGTAAATTTGTGTGTTTATACATAGCATGGTCGCACTTTCCATCGTTATTATAGAGGAGGAGGTAATACACGGGGTCTCGACCCTCATTCGTACATCATCGATGCGGTGTACCTTTCATCACTGGAATGACGAGGCCATGTAATTTATGAAGAAATTGTGATGAAGATAATAGTGAGAAAGAGAATAGACGTTTTCAATCTAAATTTTATACTTTTTATCATTTGGTGTAAATTCAAAATTTTGTATCAAATGTTAGTGGATTTGATCAGTCATCATTCTTTAAGTACTTAATTAAAAAAATTAGGCTAACAGACATCATTTTTACATAATAAAGTTAATAATTTCGATTGTAGAGTATTATATTTTCTTAATGCCAAAAATAAAAAAGTTTTTAAATTTAGTATATAGAAGTAATATAGAAATTTTTCAAATTATTTAATATAAACATCTATTTTCTTATTTATATTAAATTTTCAAAACATATTTTGTAACAGTAACTGCCAAGCTGCTTATTTAAGATTATTAAAATCAGTGAAAGACAACGTAGAATAACATACGACAATCATGTAACTATCACAATATTTAATCTGCTCTGCATTGGACAAGTGCAAAAATTTGTTTCCGCGAACAGCTAAAATGGCTAATTTTATCATTAGAACACACTTCCATTTCGTATCCATAGTATATCGTTCCATATCTTAATGAGCTGATTTAACGCTTGGATTATGGTGATCTGAACGTACATCTCAACATCAGAAGAGGCCGCACATTCGTGGGAACCAATGCGATTATTTTACGTTTCTTCAACCAATACACGAATTCATCGTTAATAACAAGAGTTTAACTATACCCATTCGACAAACACAGAAGGATTGAATACATGCTATATATTCTGTACGCTACATGAAGGAGCGGATTACTCATTAGTTTGGTACGATCGCGGATTCTAAACAACAGAAAATTTATGTAAACAGCACAAATATTTTTCTAATCATTTATAATTGTTATTTTTATAAATTGAATTTCTATTTTCACTACAGTAATTTCTACAGTGTACTAGATCATATTTTTAATCTTGCATAGTTTTGTTATTAATTGAATATTCAATTTTTACTAATTCTCTCAATTTTATGTATTAAACAATTTCAATATACAAAAATAAATGTACTAAATTAATTGTAAAAATATTTTAACTCTATTACTTTTTCAGGAATATTAATGTCAAATGACTTTATAATAGAGAAATTGCAAAAAAATAACATATAATAAAATTACATTTACATTTCATAGAATGACTAATTACTATTTATGATTAAAATCAAGACTAATATATGAGAGTACTCTTTTTTGCTACAAACAATAAACATTTATACATTTCTTAATTAATTGGAGAGTATAAGGAGGTTGTTTTTAAATTTTAAATAAAAAAGCACAGGAACTACTGAGTTACCTTTGTCCGACATTTATCAATTTAGTCTCGACCCAATTATTAGATCTCTGTGGCGACAAAAACAACAGACTATGATGCATCATAAAGAAAAAATAGACCTTTGCGAAAAAGACAACGTGGGTATATTGCGGTCAGGCACATATATAAACACAACCGTTTACACCATAATCTTGTCCATAAGCGGCAGCTGAGATTCTCGTGATAGAAATTTCTGCAGTGACCTCTAAAAGAATCGGCTTCTGATTTATATTAGCCAACGGTGCGTATACAAATATAGTCTCTAGGTAATGCAATTGACTCACCCATTTAAGATTAGTTAAAGTGAAAAATATATATTTTCTCGCATTGAAAGAGTTACTATTTAAAATCAACTAAGTTTCTTAAAAATGAATTTCAATTTTAAACGATTAATTCTACGTTTTTTCGTAAATGAAAATCACTATATTTTAAAATATTCTGCATATAAGCTTTAATTGAAAAATTCAATTTTAACTAATACAATATATAAGAATTTACAAAAAAATTTATTTGTTTACTTGTTTTTAAGAATTTTCTATATAATTTTATATGTACCTTTATGAGAACCTACATTTGGCCTATCCATTCCTATAACATAATTTACGATTCCAAATATAAAAATCTCCGTTATTTTCAATTACCCAATTGAAAATAGGGTTCCTATTTAAAAAATGTGATTTTACCGTTTTAAGTAGTTATCGATAGTAAATAACTCTAAACGCAAGAGCAGTATATGGATGTACATTGAAAATTTTCAGTAAACCTCGTATATTATTAATACCTTACAAACAATTTCTACTGCAATAATATTTTTGTTAATTTTTACTAAGACAATTTTTGAAAGTGTATAGTTTGTTTAAGTTTGTTTATTTATGTTGATTATCTCAATATTCAACTTTGTCTTTAAAGTTAATAATTTTAATTTTAAGTATTGCGACTAAATGTGAACGTAAATAGTTGTATACTATTATAATTTTATTTTTTTGTTTTTTTGTAATATTATATTTTGTTTATACTTTAACTATTTTTCTATTGGAGAAAGTGGAAAAAGCAGTTTTTGTATTTAATTTTCATTTTCGACACGTATATAAAGCTGAATAATTTTATTAACCTAATAAATTTATCATTATAGTAATTAATAAAATAAAAAATATAGTTCATTAATAATAATAGGCTTTAAGAATAGGTGGATCCATAAAAGTACACAAGTTAAATACAGCACATGCTCGTGTATTACTATAGTACATAAAGTTCGCGAATTGTCACATAGAATGTCATATAGATTTTCAGAAATTGAAAGGTGCGATATGGTATGGATATTTTCTCTCTTTAGGAGTAGATAAACCGAGATGTGAACCTATTACTAATAATACCTCGAATAATATCTATAGGCGAATGGTATACACACACACATATATACATATATAAGACAAGAATCGAAAGAGAGAGTGGATGAGCATGAGATCGGCTAGCGATTAATGCCTACACTGCTGACTGCACACTGCATCGCATACCAACTTGGGACACGAGCTAAGTCTATACGTATATAGAGGTAAGTGGTTTCATTCTCCTCCGCGTAGAAGCTTAGATACCCCGATCAACTATACGTATCAACGATGGAAAATCAGCGCTTCCTGGTAAGCGCGAACTTCATGTACTATCTATCTGTCTTTTTTTAGCGAAATCGAGTGGGAGCAAGGAATCCTTAAGAGTCGACGAATACGAGGCTGTGCAGCTGTGCTGCGATTCTTCCCCTCAAAACTTCGTTTTTCACCTTTCTATCTATGCGTCAAACTTAGGTTTTCTATTGATAGTTATATTTTTGTGTTATATTATCTAATCATTTCTTACTAAAAAGAATTTTTATCAAAAGTTTGCAAACTTGCACTATATATCTTTATGATTTATAAACATTGAATAATATACTAAATGTGAAATATTTAAAGATTTTTCAAATTGACCTAGATAGAAAAAAATTATTGTATTCTCTTAAATGTAACTAATCTGCAAAAGTAGAAGATTAAAGTACTATAAAAATGTATAAAAACACTATTCACGAACATGAAAATCAAAATATAATATTTAAATTTATATATGTACATTATTTATTTTCGAGGTATTTTACGTTTATATGCATTTATTCGTTATCGCGATACTATTTATTAGCTGTATATAATTTAGAAAAATACTTACATTAGATTCATAAAAATTATAGATCATCTCTTATCTGCCTTTAAAAAAGTACATTATATTAGTGGCTCGATCGTTACGTACCATAATTTCCATTCACAAATCCGATACTTTTACATTACCTTAAATTACCATGAGGCTTAAGATTTTTACTTGTAAACTTCTTAAAACTAATGACTCATAAATCTCTCAAATCGAAGTTTGCACATTATGAAACTTTCGAGTTTACGCAGGCGTTTATGTCATCGGGCGATATTACTCAATTCTGCAAAGCAATACACTTAATTTCCGCCTTATGAAATGAATAAATCTAATGAAAATCGTATTTGACACAAAAGTGTATGTATTTAAACAAGTTTCGGATACTTGTGCAACTAGTTAATTCATTCCTTTGATTTGTTTCATACTCGCAAGGGTGTACTGACGTATTATAAATAAAATAAAATTTGTTAGACATTATTCTTAAATGCAAAATAGACTTGCAAACATAATTTCAGATCATATCAATCACAAAATACACAAAGTTCAACCCAAAGATAAAATATCAGGACATTCATACGTGATTTTAAATAAAAAATAATTATAATTCTTCTATTTTATAGAATTATTAAATAAGTTCACTAAAATAATTAATTATTATTTTGCAAATAATTGATAATAGATGTTTCGTAACATCATTGCAATATGAGGTTTCCAGCATAGAACTCTTCAAAATTCAGAAATTAATTATTATTACAATAATTGCAATTATTATTAATTGCGGATAAGGAAAAGAGGAGGAGAGTGAAAAGTAATTTAATGCAGCTGGTGCATCGCTTGTTGAGGTAGATATATATGTAAAGTATGTAAGATTTTAGGGTATCCTATCTTGAAATCTCCATAACTATCCAGATGCTTGCATAGAGCTCCGACAACTGAAAATCTGCAATTAGACGCGTTCGAATTAATATATATCAAACTAAAAAGCAGAATGAGTATCTCTTATGCATTCGATTATCTTCTATATCATATCGTTTTCCGTTATTGCTTATTACTTTTATTTTTACTGGATATTATACTGTGCCTTGTTTACTTATCTTCTTCAATTATATTGATTTGATTTTTGCTGCTTCTGAAGTAGTGCAGAACTTTGTTCATATTCACTGGACAGTATTTTTAATTATGCATAGATTCAATCATCATTAGCTATTTAAACCAATATTCCAAATATATTTATATTTTATAATAAAGTATTAATTATTATATAGATATTTGAAAAAAATCATTTGTGGTGTGGATGAAAATTTTTTTATAATTACTTTTATAGATTTTATTATTAATTATATCATCATATAAATAGTATATAGAGCCGGTACGATTGATCATATTATCAAGTTTAGGATGTAATAATACGGATTTTTAACATTATTAACTTGATTAAAATCTTGATTAAAAAGCATTTCAAAATAGTTATGATTTCTTAGAAAATAGAATATTCGATTCAAAATTAAATGTATTACATTGACAGCTTATAGAGTTTAGTACTTCGTGTACTTCATTAAAAGTTACAAATTTTTGAATATTGTTCAATATTTATTGTTTTAATCGTAAAATGATTATACTCGAAGTAATGTTAATCGGTAAAATCTATTAATTTCTCGGCAAATGTATGAATTTAATTCAAAACCTGCTAATGATTATGTCACATTGTGTTCCAGAGAAAGTGCAAAATTATTTGATAAAATATTCTTTAGAATGAATCACTGAGATCTATCAAATGAGATAATTTAGCTCGTCTGAAATCCTGAATGATACTAAAGTTAACGAAATTTTAGTCATTAATTAAATGATAATTGTATGCATTAATCAATCGTTACAAGCAGTACTCCTAAGAATATCTATGGTCAGGATAATTTAATTTTTTGCGTCAACGTATAATAATGAAAGCTTTCACTAACATAGTCTGTAGGGTATTAGCTTACATATCAATCTCGCACGTGCGGATAACAAAACTAAAAAATCACTTACTCATTTAAATTACGAATAATTTTTATGATCATTTCAATTTCTGTATCACATTCACAATTAATTGATGTGTATACTCTGATTAATCATATATTTAATTTAAAGAGGGATTCCGCTATATAAAAATTATGATTAGAGAAAGGTGCGGAAAGCGAAATATGCGGTTATTCAATTGACATGATAATTCTTGTGCTTATAGTAGATTTTTATAGATTTATAATACACATTACTTAATCCGCATAATTGATTTATTACACTTAAAAAAGGATAGACGTTTACAGTGTGAAGACTTGCTTATTTGATTTATGAATTACAATTTTCGGCCGTTAATACTAGGAAAATGTGTGAATCTTCCGCCTAAAATTCTAATAGAACTTAGTTATTAATAACATTATAATTGCAATTTTATCAAGTGAGATAAGTAAGTAATATAAGTGGTGTCTTTATTACATCATTGCAGGGGAAACGAAAAATGTTTTCCAAAAGGAGATATACTTAAATATATTTATTGAATCAGTTATAATAAACAATAAAAATAAATAAAACAGAAAAACTGAAAAATAAGTAAATTTGGACAGATTTTAAGGTAGATCCAGAAAAATTCGTTATTAATCTGAAAGCTGGTGAGTTCAATGTAAGCGAATAGTTATACACGCGCTATACAGCCGATGTGAGCACTGTAACGGTACTACATGCATTTGTAGAATGATACTCGAATGCAGAAGTAAGCTCCCCCTTTTTATTAAAGAATGCCATAGGTATCATCTTCAACACACAGATCTTTGCTCTATTTTGATAACAGATTATTAAAAAAATCGTAAGTGGTACGATTTGATCCTGATTCTTATAAGATAAAACCGTTTAATTAATAAAAAATTCTCTTCATCCACTTAGTACATAACTGTGTTTAGCATTTGGCTAGAGAAAATTAAAAAATAAGAAAGAACAGATGTAAAAAGGTTCATATTTTAAAAATGAAAAATTGTTATAACGAATATCGTTATTAAAATTGTATTAGACGAATTCAACATTTTATTAAATTTCAATCAGAAACAATAAAGAGCAAAATCAGTGAAGGCTAATCATATTTATAATTTTTAAAACATACGAGATAGAAAGAATCCATCGAACTATTTTAAGTAATTTGACAAGTATACCTTATCTCTGCATCGTATATATTTTTATTAAATGTAAGGATAGTAATGTTCTAATAAATTTGATACCTTGTAGAAGCAATTGATTTTCATATAAAAATAAGATAATAAGTATTTTTATAGATAAATTCTATTCTAGAATATGTGCAATAGATACGTGTAAATTGTTATTGTATTTATAATAAAATTGTAAATGTAAGCTTAATTAACTGCTTTAGTTTATTAAGTTAATAATACCTTTTTATAATTTTTACAATACTTTTATGAAGAGTAGACTAAACCTAGTCATTAAATGGTTAAAGAAATGTTTACAAAGCGTAAATATTTTTATAAAATATTTTATCGCCCGCCAAAACGCAAACAATGGACTCCTGCTCTGTCAATTTCCAATTTAAAAAATGGATGTGAATTATAATTACTGACATTGGAGTAGTACTAAGATAAGAATAAATTTGACATTTAATAAATTATGTTCTCAATTTCAATGAATGTTGAAGTGTTGTTAAAAAGTAGGACTGTGAAGTTTGTACAGATAATCTTCTTATATTTGCTGAAGAAAATGGAATGTATACTTATAGTTATGAACTCAAAAACATGCTTGACAAACATTATAAATAAATAAAAGGATGTCAAGGTAAGAAAAAATATGATAAATATTTCCAAAGAAAAAACAGAATACTTATTGTATGTTGATATTTAATAATAGAAATAAAAAAAATGAGTTAAGTAATACATACATACTATTAATATATTGTACTACAAATGTATCCGCACCTGCCATTCCCTTACCTTAACTTCAATTTACTTATTTTGCAAAAAACGAAAATTCACAATATTTATAGAATGAGTCGTTGAAAAATTATATCGAACGAGGTTAAACGGCTTAGGGATGCGATGAGAATTCGAGAGAAAGTATTTTACTACTCTTGGGTTTCCTCTTGCTTCGTCGCCTATGGCTCGTTCATAATAGACAGAAGTGCACATTCATGGAGACATTGCGGAAGACGCGAAGAGAGATGCATCTCCTCGGGTGCTACCTTGATTTGGTGCTTTGGAATCGGATAGATTGATCGATATGCCGCTTATATAACTTGATAGATATATGGTCTTCGTTTATAGTACAGATTTACGTATTCTAGATGAGTTAATATTTGTAATTTAACATACTTATAATTAATAGATGTATACATTATTATAAATATCATACGTGGATATAATACTATGTAATACATAACTTGATATCAAAATCATTCTATAGTTATGCACATAAGAATTACACCATGTTTAACTCAAAATCCAAATACAGATCAATTTTAGAAAATAAATTTTTGAAAATGAATATTGAGCTAAGTAAAAATTTTGATTTTGAATTTAATTCTCTGGTGCAAACGATTTCTAAATTTATTTTAAGCGATAATTAAATTATTTATATATCCTAATCGATGTTTATCTATAGTTCTTCTACTTAAATAAGGTATTATGCAAAAAGAGAAAAAATAGAACGAACTATAAATCTTTAATTTTCGGCGAATTTGTAGAACGTCGCTATCTATTTGAAATGAATATCAAAAATTATAAAGATATTCTTTGTTTCAAAAGGAATATTTTTATGTTTAATCATTTATACTTATATTTGTATACTTTGTAACGGGGAGATCCGGGGAGAAATCCGGCCGTGTACAGTGTGAGTGACACGGAAGGTGTCACTCACTACCTACGCGCAATGGGGCAGTGTTGCAAACACTTGCCCCTCGGCCGCGCACCCGTGCGTAGTGCGTCAGCTGGCTAGTCGCTCAGCTAATGAGTTGCCGATGACAACTCCCGCGGAGGCGGCATAGTCCTTGGAACCGCTCGTTCCGACTAAAATCACAAAAAGGGCAAGGGAGATCAGGGATGCCGGTTCTCGCCACCGACGGGGTAAATAAATAAACGGTTTATTTATTTAATTAATTGGCTTTATTAGCTTTGTACCAAAAAGTCGAAAAGCATTTATTTAATATAAACAATTATCGGCGCATCGCGCACGAAGATAAAACGCTTTAAGCATTACGTTGCGCAAACAGATTCGCACTGCGCATGCTCTCTCTCGCGTTAGCCCCGCGCTCACCTCGCGTTTATTGCGCTCAAGGTCAGTCGCTGCTCTAGGAGGTGGAGCACAAGTCCTGTGCAGTCTGCTCCTTCAGCAAAAGACTGCACGACTCCAAGCTCCTGGTGCCGTCCCCACGTTTCACTTATGAACTCCGTGGCCGGCACAGCAATCTCCGCGTATCCTTGCACTGATACACGGGAGATTTTCGGGAAACTTCACTCGCGCGTCGGCTTCGCGCCGTTCGCTCCTCTCGGGTGTCGAGAAGACACTAAACTTAGATTGATTCGCGCCCGAAAGATTCGCGGACTCCCCGATTTTTCTTTGTTTACCTTTACAGGTAATCTTAGTTCGGCCCGCTTTGGTCTTGATGGGCCCAGCAACTGGCGCCCATACAACTTTAAATAACTTAGATGAAAAATTTAAGCTTAAAAAATGTTAATAATTTAAATTATTTTTAGGGAATTTGAAATCTAATGAGATTAAATTAAAAACATCAAAGATTTACTCCGAAAAATTTATTCCAACATCGAAATAGTTGTGCTCACTCTTTGAGCCTAGAAATAAATATATTAATATAACTTTAAATAATACAGCATATTTACTATTATGCATATGCAAATTTTAAACTTAATCATTCTGTACAGAAAATTCGAGATTATACACCTAGAGACGAGAAACTACGTGCGCACTACATGGAGCTCGTCTCCGGCTTTCCAGAATGTGTGTGTGTGTGTGTGTGTAAAATTGTCACTTTTAAAACTAATTTAATTCAAATATTAATTATTAATAATTGCAAACCATGTCCCTCGAAAAAAGGTCTTCTCGATATTGACGTAATCTTTTTGTAAACGACCAAGACGTTCCGTCGCTGAAGCGGCGCAAGCACTGTATATATATATATATATATATATATATATATATATATATATCTGCAAGGAGAACGATTTCAACTTTGGCGGGAAAGCGGACGAACGAGCGCACCTTTTTTAAAAGCTGAGCTTCTTCATGGCCGGGGCGACCACGGCTATAGCCTGGCGGTTGGCGGTGAGCAGGGGCAAGAGATCATCCCTGAGACGTGTAGGGTCTGGTAGGAGGACTTACCTTTGTTATTACACGGAGAACAAATAGACCCCTCCGGCAGGAGATGGAACTCTTCGGCACCTCTATATCGGGGCGAATGTACTTGTGTCGTGGCCTACCCGACATGAGACACGCACAAGTGGGGGTACTCGGGTTAACGTATGTATTTACATTTACAAGTCGATTAGTGCCCACATGAGACGACAGGGCCGAGGAGGTCCGTGATAGAGGGAGCAGGTAGCGGCTCTCTCGCCCGAAGAAAAGTCGGAGTATTGGTACTTTGTACGCTCACCTGACCAAAACTAAATTTTGTATTAAATTTTTATTTTCCATCATAAATAAAAATATAAGTAACCAGCTGCACATCAAGAATACATCTTATTTAAACTTCTGAGAGAACCTCCTTCTAATCCTCATCTACAGTTTTATATAATTGTTTTGAATATAAAAAAAACATACCTACAAAAAATAAATAATTCTACCCTCCATTAAAGTTTCACGTGTGGCTGGTCTGAGCTTTAGACAAAAACTAAGTTGCCCCCGTCGCAAACTAATACCAATCGACGTATTCATCCTCTTTTCGCTAATTTTCATTTCAAAATTTGCCGAATTCAACTTTGTCAATTCGACGAAAAACATACGTACACAAATGTCGGCACATGAATAAACATACATTTATGAATAAATTTGCTTATAAAAAATCCCCTCATAAAAAAGTGATCGGAAATTTGAAGCCGAAATAAAACAGTCTAATTAGTTGCAATTCTTTACAAGTTTTTCCTACAACTATTAGAGTGTGCGTAAAATAGTAGTATAAACTACACATGAACTAAAAAACATTTGGTCATATATAATTCATAAAAAAAAGTAAAAATTATGTAAAATAATATTTTAATTAAGTAATTAAATAATATTGTAACAGGATAAAAATAAGTAAACAACTATAAAATCGATGAAATAATCGATATTTAATTTGATATGAAGTACAATTACAGGATCATGTGTAATATAAGAAAAAGGAATATTTCACTATTTATTTCTTTGTTATGGCAGCTTATTGTGCATTCAATAAATAAGATATTATACAAAGAAAATGATATGTATTCTGATGGCGAGTACAGTAGATTCAATATGAATGCATCCACGATTATATTCTTTAAATTTATACTTTGATTTTTAATATAGTTACAGAATATGATATTATTGCTTTTAAGATCTTGAATAGAGCAATATTTAAACAGTTACAACAAATTGTATAATGTAAACATAGAATATAAATAAAATAATGTAAAAAACATACAAAAGAAACGCTTTTAAAATTTACTCTCATTATTGGACCAGCTGTTAATTGACAGGGAATAGCACTCCGCATTAGCATAAAATTAATCATATAACGAACATTTTTTGGAAGATTATACCATCCACAAGCATAACTGTAATTAGATACATTAGATAATTAAATTTACTAAACATCTCAAATAATGGTTGTTGAAACTATTTATTATTATTAATAGTCAAAAAATGCACAGATAATACTCACATTGTATTATGCTGTTTTACACTAATATCTATCAATCTTTGACCTGACCAATTTATAAGAAATAGTTCAAGAAATACAGCTATAAATCCAGCACATACCCGAATAAAATCAAATGAATTGCCTATATTTGCTGCTAACTGTAATTAAATGCAATGTCAAATAAATGTTGAAATTAAAGTTAAATAGTATTAGATTGATTAGTACAATGTAAAGAACTAAAATTTACAACTTTTGATGCAACGCTTATTCCAATTATATCTGCTATATTAGATATAAAAAATTCAGAATTGTATGTAGTTTGTATAAGTTTTGAAAATCTGAAACATAATCACAAATATATATGATCAGTATAATCCAATTTGAATATATTCAATACGTTAATTATGTATTTATTTCTACTAAACTCAATAGATATATTGTGAATTTTTATTGACGTTATGATGTGTTTTCGAAAAAAATGTTCTGAATATTTTGATTTATACTGTAAATCATAAGTATTTGTAAATTCAAATGTACTTCTCAAGCGGCATCTGAAACATGTAAACTTATATAGCACTTACTACTTTCTGCTTCTGTAAAAAAGTTCACAATAAGCCTTATATTTTGTCTATCTTTGTTTTGATTTAAAAAGCTTTATTTAATTTGTATTGTTATAGTCTGCAAAGAGGCCGTATTTGACTTTAACGGTTGTTTGAGAAGTTTAATTTTCCTGACAGATGTGAGTGAACTGGGAAGAACAAACAAGAATATCCGGCACCGAAAAAGCCTTTCTGTTAGTTTTGCCTGTGAATTTCTATCGTGCGCGTTTCGAGAGCAAAGAAGTTTCGGGAGCGCGCTTAGTGCAATGAGCGTACCGTCCTGTCATCGCTGAGTGCGACCAACTATCTGCTGCGGTACGAACAGCGATCCTGTGTCCTCATTTCTTCTGAGAGGGAGTCCCATGAGACGTTTGGAAAAGGCAGTAAGATCTCCGTATATTTTCAAGTAACTTAAAATGTCGAGTAATGGTATAATTATGTGATGAAACCGCACCCTGCGCGGGAAACCAGGCGATCGTCGCGAAGGTAGCAAAGTGCGCCGTTTCGATTCAAGTTGTCATTGCAAGAAATTAAAACCTAATATCCAGTATACTTTCATTACGAATAAATAGATATATTAAATTAATTTCAAATCATATAGTATTGCCACACTTAATCTCTCCGGATACACATCAATATAATTAAGTTTATGTGTTATTCATATTATATTCTATTTTTACTTTCGAGTATTATTTTTACTAATGGATAAAATTCATTTGACCATGTATGAATGCGAGGGTGAGTAGTTCATCGATTAACAAAACGACGGAAACGTAGTTTGGCCGCTCAAGCGCCTTAGAAGTGCATGTTTCTAAATTCATGACGGGGAACTTTTATATTCTACCTCCCCAAAGCCGGGGGCTACCTCTTTTTTACAATCAGCTAATATCACTCCTTCGTCTAAGATAAAGTGACTAACGTTTATTATATATTACTGCTGACGTTTTCAGATAACTTTCAAAATTCTGATGTAATGAAATCATTATAACAAATACAAAATTTAGTTTCTCAGTGTTGATAATATAAATCATTTTAATACTCAATTTTGCTGGATAAATAGATTATAAGTTTATAATAAAATATAATAAGTACAGAATTTTTAATAACATTAATATATTAAATTTTTATAAAATATATACTTACTCTAATAATTTAAAAAGTCCGAGTGTATGAAAAATAATATATAAGTAAGACATATCTAATGCATAATGATATAACATTATAATAATACTAGTAATACTTTGAACAAATAAAATATGAAAGTAATATTCCTCTTCATCGAGAATAGTTTTAGTATAATAAGATAATTTTCTTTGGCGAGATTCATTGAGTGGCCTGAATATGTTTAAAATCATTGGTGTTACTGCATTTATTCCATTTATATAAGTCATGCATAAAGTTAAGAATACTGAAAATTATCGTAATTTTATAAACATTAATTATTTGTGTTATAATTAAATATTTATGAAAATTCTCAAATATCAATTCGAAAAAAATTTTCTAGTATTTTGATCTGGTGAAGTCTTACTGTTGAATCAATCATTGGATTTTTTCTATGAAATGGCTAAAATTGTAACTAATTCATGTAATTAATTTAAAAACTTTATTTATTTAATAAAAATAGTATAAAATTGAGTAAGTTTGGATGCTATTTGCATTTTATATTAAATAAAAAGTAGAAAAGCTTTGAATTCATTAGAACCTTGAAACATAGCTATGCCAAAATTATATACATTAAATATCTACAATTTGATGCCTCCTCGTATAGTAAGTGTCATTCAACTACAAGTTTTAATAAATCGCATTTTTTTTTATACAAGTATTTAAAATTCAGGTACGGAATAGTTGTTGAATCGCTTAAAATGATAGAAACTTTGTATTATACCTATGTAATAAATGCTGACAGTATAAGCTTTCTTGTGATATTTCAGTAATGCAGCTATTTCTTTTTCTTCTGTTGTATATTTGACATGGTACATAAGACTTTTATATAAATATCGAAGCTAGAAACAAAATATGAAGAATGATAATCTAAAATTAGATTGAAGAAATTCCTGTTATGTAATAATATGGAAATTGCATTATAACAAAAGATTTGTCTCGTGATATATGTAGATTTATACATATAATATAACAAAATAAAAATTTTTGAAGAATTAAAAATTCTGTAAACAAGTTTTTACTTATTCTAAATATGCAATATTTTTAATTCTTGTTAGTGCAAAATAAGATAGTATATCGTATAATGTACCTTTTCATCATTAAGAAAATTAAAAACTAATTTAAGTATTAAAAATAACATTATTATTGAAAGTGAAAATATTTCACTAATAATTTCAATATGTCTGTCTTTGGAGTACCATTCTTCAATGCCTCTTAATAACTGAAAAAAATATTAACCTTATTAAATATTGATATGCAAATATTATTAATATTGTGAAATTTTTTAAAATTTTTGTCAATGATAACACAGTAATATAATAACACAGTAAATTTGATAGAATGAAATAACAAACAAAATCATATTGCATTGAATCGGTATTTCCTGGTGTTACTATCATTGTCCCATAATATTACATTAAAGATTGTTTAATTTCATAATTATCCAAATAAGTGTAATCTAGTAGTTACACTTATAAATATACATAAATTTAATTATTCAATATATCCTTATTTATACATAATTTATTTTCTTAAGAACTGTACGCTCCTAGAGAGTGTATGCTGTTGTATCCGATTCGGGGAGGTAAGGATCGATCGACAGTATTCTGCAGCTTCACTACTTACTGTTAATATTAATGCTGTAGTAACTAGAATAATAAGAGCTGTCATTGCAAATATTCTTTGTGATTTCTTCTGATAAGGCCAACAATATAATATTTTTAATAACGTTTTGAGTGGCAAAAAATATTTATTGTTAAATATTTCGTCTGAATCCATTATTTATTTACCGATGATACTGTATCTTGGCGAAATTATTTACTAAAAATAAAATACAATAAATAATAGTACTATAATCAATATTATTTATTAATTATTGCAGAATAATACCTACTAAATTTTTCAACCTAATTCAGTCTTTTGAAAATGCTGTATATTGTCGCTTTGTTAAACGAAGATTACGTAATATATTTATTTTAGGATCTGAAAAATACAGAAATAGTTATACCGCAGTGTAGGAGTTATTTTCCGAAGTGTGAGAATAATCATCTCATTGAATAAAATGGAAAACAAAGCTACTGGTTACTGATATTACAAAATCAGTTTAACATGTGATTTTAAGTTGAAAGCTTGATAATTCTGCGTTTACTCTTACACATTATCCACTTATTTCTAGTTTCCTGCTGGTATATTCATAAAGTAAATTCTCTATAAACTTTTGAGACAGGGACTTGTCCAGTTCCAATTAGACTCTCTCATAGAATATTAAGTCTCCAGTAACTCTCGTAAGTACCAAAGTTATTCACAAATACTACTATTTTTCAAAAAAATATATAAAATTTATTATTCAGTTTTTGAACACATACTATTTATGCAAACTAAAGATCAAATTCATTTATTCCTACATATTTTTTAGATAAATAAAACATTTACTAATTTTAAATTTTATGATTTTTGTTAATTTTTTTTATTTATAGCTGTCTGGTACATGATCACTATAACTTCTACAGTAATATTTCATGTAGAATTTCTCTTCTTGCGGTTTAAAAGTAAAAGTGCTTCCTAGTAACTGAATGTACTCGCAATGCGTCACGAGAGAATCAAGTACATAGCTACATCAAATACAAGATGTAGATGATAATAAAAAGATATGCCCTGAAGTAGTACATTATGCAATTATAATGGGAATTGAGTGACATACACATAAATGTACGTAAAATTACAATAAAAGTTTAAAGATGTTATATGTATGTATGTAATTGGAATAAAAATGATATTTAAACAAAGAATATTAACTTCGGTCTTATCTTCAAATCGTAATATTGATTCGCCATGTCTTTTATTATAGAGATTATTTTAAATAACTAAAATTAAAAATAATAGATTTTTTGGAAATTATTATTTTGCTTTTATTTTGATATTAAAATAATGAAAGAATTCGTATTAAAATAGATTTTTAGATTGATGAGAACTTACAATTTAATAGCAATAACTGCGTGATACGAATCTTGCAGATCATGTGAAATGTTTTCTAATAGCAACACGTAAAAGGATATTATATCAAACACCTACGCCATCTAAAACTTCTTGATAATTGGCTTTGGCCATTATTAAGCGATTTATGTAATTACAACAAAGTGCTTCGGGAATCTGCTTGCATAATTTTACAGAATATCGTTATAATATAGAAGTGCAATTTATATAAAAATAATTTCGCGTGACATAAGTATATGTTCATATAAGTATTCTGTTGGCTACGAGTTATGTATCCTTCATGGGGCTTCACATGGGGCAAATGCTAAAACTTGATTTTATGTAGATAATTATTTTTATATATCTTTCATATTACTTTTGGGTACAATTAAATGTTATACATATCATTATTGTGCATTAATTAACTCGCAGGGGGCGAAAATTTCCATACTGACATAAAATTTTCATATAAGGTTGTTTTAGAACTATTATATAATACATTAACTAGGTTCCATTTGGTATTTTACTTTAATTACATATCTCTTAATAAAGACTGAGATTAATTATGCATCCTAAGTGTACTCCACCGCAAATTGCAGTTCTAGTGGGTGTAAGCTGGGGCGATATAATTTTTATGTGGATTTTTGAAAAACACTTACATGATCTAAGAGTCCATTTCTCAACAGCTTTAGAGTAATACAATGTTTCATTAACGTCAAATGTAATAAATTATATTAGATATATGCGTACCAATTATGCGAGCATACTCAAAACAGATTTTTATAAATTTAACCCTATTAAGTACATTAAAGCGTTGTATAACCGTTATTATACCTTATTTTATAATTGTAAAACTGATAATAATATATGTATAAGACATAAATTAATTTTTAAATGAACAAATGAACAAATTACATCGAGTCCTCCTACACTGTTAGAAAATCCAGCAGTATAGTCTAATAAATTGAGTTAAAAATGTATATATAGACAAGAGCGCCACTTATTAGAGTACATAATAGCACGTTCATAGCTTTCAAAATCAACTAGCAGGTTTTTCTTCATTTGCTTACAAGTTACGATTAAGAAAAAGAGAAAAATGATTAGTAATTATTGTTGTTCGTGCAATGATCAGATACCATTAAAAAGTGTACTGTGCGTAAGTTACACGATTATCTTAGTGACTGCTACTTTAGCACCAGAAAAGAAATGTGTACTTTACTCAAGTTCTACAGTGATTGTTCTGCAGTTTTATGATGATTATCATATACATCCAATTAATTAATAATTTTTTCAAACGAGCTGAAGTGAAAACATTTCTTTAATTTTTTTTTATGTTAACATAAATAAAATAAATTTCGTTTTCTGAATTATCTATAAATATATGCTGTATGTTACTGAAGTAAAATATTCGGTAGTGATACGTATAATATCATTAATAGTATATTTGATTCCATGTATTTCTATCTAATGTATGGTGATTCAATAAATCGATCGATGATAACCAATTTTTGAAATTGAAAACATTTATTAGTTTTACCAATAAGTAACATCTTGCAACAGTTTTTACAAAAATTCATTCTTATAGACTATTTTATAGCAAAATTTTAATTGTTGTTTAAAAGCTTATGGGTATGAAGGATTTTTCCTGCTAGTTATAGTTTTACTATTCTTTATAAACTGCTTATGTTTTCCTTGAAATCAAATAGCAACTATATTTTTTGACGGGACAAAAGTGCGCATTACTCTTGCTTAGTATAACAAATTATCATATTTTTTTGTGAATGAGAGTTTTAAGAAACTTTTACAAATTTTTTAATAGTCTGCCACTAATTTTTCAAAATTAGGAAAAATTACTTCATTATTATCATTCGCAATGTGCATTGCATATGATAGTTTTCGAATTATTAAATATAATTGTACAATATTTATTGTTTTTTTACTACATTTCCTACATGCAGAAAAAATTCATAAATAAGTTTTTTATTTTCGAATAGGCTAAACTATTTTGTCACTTTATAATATCTTCATTTAAACATCGTGAAATATTTATATTACATAAGTGTAATTCAAATAACTTAATTTTAATAAGTTATTGAAATAAAATATTGGCCTTGTTCATTGTTCATGTACGTTCAAATAAATCATGTTTATAATATAAAATTATTTGTAACATGATAAATCCGAATCGTATTGAATGCATTGACAATAAGAATTAAAATTAAAGTTTTTAAAGAATCCGCAAGGATTGTGTTTAACCCTATGTTGTCCCCTGTTATGTAAACTAATACAAAAAAATAGAGCATGTAAAAAATGATCGAAAAACACGCAAAAGAGGGTTTCAATGGTTTAGAAATAATAGTTTTGATTTAAGAAATCAAGAACGTGGAAGACCACCAAAAAAGTTTGAAGACGTCGAATTGTAAACGATATTAGATGAAGATGACACGTTGAGTCAAAAGCAAATGGTAGAAATGTTAAATGATGCACTAAAACCAATTTCTGATCATTTATAAGCTATGAGAAAGATCCAAAAGTGTGGAAATAAGTGTCACATGAATTGAATGAAAGGCAAAATGGAAAACGGAAAAAAAATTAATTTTGCATCGAATTATTACTGGCGATGAAAAATGGATATATTTCAAGAATCCTAAACAATCCTAAAGAATCCAGGACAATCTTTAATATCGACTGCAAAAACAGATTAATGTTGCGAGTTTGGTAGGCCCAGAGTTGTATGGTGTATTACGAGTTGTTAAAATCTGGTGCAATAGTTAATAATCGTCATCGACAAGAAATAATCGATTTGAATCATGTATTAATTGAAAATCGACCATAATAGGCCAGAAGATACGGTAAAGTAATTTTGCTCCATGACAATGGATGATCCGCATCGCAGCCGCCGTATTCACCAGACTTGGCTCCTTTCGACTATAATTTTTTTCATTGATGAGGCACGCATTGGCAAGCAGCACTTCGATTCACACGAGGAAGTCAAAAATTGGGAGTCTAATTAGTTTACTTCAAAAGACAAATAATTTTATTAGTGTGGGATTCACAAATTGCCAGAAAGATGGTCAACATGTCGAGAAATCAATGGCTAATAATTTAAATGAAATGTTTTATGCTTTCGAATTAAAATTAATATTTTATTTTCACAAAAAACGATCACTTCATACCCGTAAACTTGGTAAACTCTCATATGCATACATTTTAGTTATGGAGCATATAACTAAATAAAATACCATTTCATTAAAGGCCTCTACATTCAAAATTGTACTATTCAAAGTTATATTTCTAATATATTTGTTATATTTCTAAAAAACTATTAAGTTGCTAAGTTCTCTTATTCAATTAAATTAGATCATTGAGAGTTAGAAACTAATCTATGAGTAAAAATTCTAAAAATTGTACTTTATTTCAAACATTAGTAATAATTTATGCATACAGAGTGCATGGTTTTTTACTATTGTTACGTAGGGTGGGGTTCGAGAGTCGGTTTTTCGATATAGGTGTTGCAAATAAGATAGACGAGATTGAGGTTTATTTAATATATCTTTTTCTTCTTATTAACTCGTGGGGTAGAAAGAGGTCGCACTTGTCTAGTCTCGTGAACTCGGCTCATCTCATCGCTGGTCTCCACTCGACTGCCTTTTTCCAGGTTTCGAACCTTTGCGTCGGCGGCGGAAACCGGAGTTTGAGTCTTGTTCCGCCATTGATCAAAATCTGACCTCGAGCCATCGAATTGTCGGCGAGGCAGAAACAAGTGTTCAGTATCACTGTTAACCGATCGTCTCATCGTGTACGCCTAAAACTGCGTACGTGACACCGTATCGCGCTATCAACTTAGACGCGTATCATATGTGCTTAATTTTAGTATGTTCGATGGTAAATTAGATTGATATAGCATGATATTATTGTCGGATAGAGACAGTTTTGTTACTATTTGGTTTATTATAGGGGACTTAAAGGTTCTAGGATTTTTTAAAGAAGTAATTGGGAGGGGATGCATACAGTGAATTATAAAGTTTCCATGTTGATTACAGATGTTGTTTACGGTTTCTAATAATAGTCTAGATATTGCTCCATAAGTATTTATAAATCTAGGTAGTTTTAGAAGAATTAATTTGTTATTGGGTAGAATTGCTACTGCACATTTCATTTCGGCAATCGAGGTAACGTTAAGGTAGATGTGCTCATGCCTGGGAAATAGATTTTTTATTTTATGTAGTGACATGTTTGTTTTATCGAAAATAAATTTTTGAATGTTGAGTTTGTATGAATGTTTTGAGGTCCTATCTGATTTTGTTTTAAGAAAGAAAGAGCTTGATGATAAAATGGAATTTTTCTTCTTGGATTTGGCTTCTTGTCAATTGGCTGATTAAAGTTTACTATTATTATTTTATGGTTTTGATTGGAGCTTGAGTGCATAAGTTTGAGAATATAATTCGTAGTTTGTTTTTCTCTTCTTAGGTTTAATGGAAGGATATTACTTTTGTTTTTTAAACTGATAATAGGACTGGTTCTATAAGCTCCTGTGGTAATTTGTTGGCCTGCATTAAACACTGAATCGAGAATTTTAATATTTTTTTGGCGGTCCCACATCTATGTATCCGTAATCCATTTTAGATTGTACAATTGCTTTAAATGTATTGATTAAAATTTGATAATTTGCTCCCTAGTTGTTTGCAGCTAGTGTCTTTAAGATGTTCAATCTATGAATACATTGTATTTTTAAATTTTCTATATGG
Source organism: Sycophaga agraensis (assembly GCA_018906755.1). Lineage (NCBI taxonomy): Eukaryota > Metazoa > Arthropoda > Insecta > Hymenoptera > Pteromalidae > Sycophaga > Sycophaga agraensis. Next base: position 3,130,608 of record JACCIE010000020.1, on the reverse strand, counting down.
ACTTTCCAAGGTAGATGGACGTCAAATATAAGCCCGAGAATCTTAATTTTATTTACAAGGTGTATTTTTTTATCACCAATATTAAGGTTTAGTTCGTTATTGGAGTTTTTTTTTGTTTAGAAAATATTATTCCTTGCGTTTTGTTATATGAGAATTTAAATCCTGAAGTATTGGCGAAGTCATAAATTTTATCTAAGGTTTGTTGTATTAACCTTTCACTAGTTGTTATATTTTCTCCTTGTATGAATAAGGTAATGTCATCCGCAAAAATGGTACATTGGATAGGTGTTGAATAGCATTTAATAATATCGTTAATAGCGAGCAAAAAGAGAGTAACGCTAATTATCGACCCTTGAGAAACTCCGTTTTCGATTATAGTCGATTGAGAAAATGTGTTTTTAATACGAATTTATTTCATTCCAGACTGTTTTTATAGGAACCTGGTACTCAATTGATTTCAGAAAATATAGCCATGATTGTTTTTTTTTACCTTCTATATTTTATAGACTTTATCTTCTATAGTTGACTGGTTTTTATTGTACTTTATAATGATAGGGAAATGATCGCTTCCGAATAGATCATCCATGGTGTTCCAATCTATGTTGAGTGCCAGGTCATTACTACAAAGTGTAAGATCTATTGCACTATAGGTACCGTTAGAGCTGTTGAAACGTGTAGTTGAAGAGTCATTGAGATTAATTAGATTATTATTATATAAAATGTTTTCAATCATTTTTCCTCTTTTGTGTAATTTATTAGAGCCCCATAAGGAGCTATGACAATTAAAATCACCAAGCAGTAAATAAGGGGTTGGTAATTGATGCAGTAATTTTTCTATAATATCGTTATCAATGGTGTACTTATTGCTTATGTATACATTGCAAATTGTAATAGATTTATTATTAATTAAAACGGATGCCGCTCCCGCTTCAAGTGTTGTAGTAAGTTTGATTTCACGGCTGTATATTTTATTGTTAATTAATATACTAACTCCACCGCTAGCATTTATACAGTCGGTACGATTCTTATTATAGTTTGCAAAATTATTCCACCGGATTGTTTGTTGTAATAATCTTTTGAAGAAATTCGTATTGCGATCTAAGCCCGTTTGAATTCCATTGCAGTATACTGGCCATTTTGATTTTATTCGGCTGTCGACTGAACTGGGGTAGTTTCAGGTGTTACATTTATATCTAAATTGTGTATAATTAAGTAGAGTATTTCCTTGGTTTAAATAGGTATTTAGACTTCATAATTTTTTATCCATTTCGTCCATCGGTGATTCTAGATGATCGGTTGTCTGTGAGAGCTGAGTTAAGTAAATCAAATCAATTGCAGATTCTGTATGTAAATCTTCTTTGATTTTCTTGGGATTAGTACAATTAACTGCTAAATGTTCTTCTTGTTTACATGTGAAGCATTTGAGAATATTCGGACCGAAAAATATAAAATAATTTATATCATTTATAATTCATTTTAAAAATATCTGGTTTTTTATGCATATCATTGGGTTTGAAATATACTTGGCGTCGGAAACTGTCTACATGTGCATATTCTTTATTTGCAACTGTCGCTTTGATGTATGTAACACGAGAGCCTCTTTGTGTATTTTGTTTTTCAAGTATATCTTCTAATGCATGGTTCGGAATATCTGGAGAAATATTAGAAAAAATCATAGGTTTTAATTTAGAGACTAGTGGTCTTAAAGCTACTAACTGTCCTTTAATCTCTCTATTTTGATACTTATCGGTCAGTTCATTAACTAGCTCCTTACTTGTCAAGTAGATGCAGACTCTGTTATTAGATATTCTAGAGGCGAAAATCACATTAACTGGTTTCACTATATCTCCCACTGCACATACATAATCGGTGAGATTGTAGTCGTCAGTGCAATCTAAAATTAGTCGTTGGTCTCTTTTTGGAATTTTGTTATTTTGTGTAGCATTAGCGTAGCTCAAGTTTAACGTGTTTGTAACAAAGAAAGTTGGAATAGGTTAAGTTGACTCCTGGCTATGGTTCTCTATTGAGAGCTCCATATTGCCTTATTGCGAATACTCGCGTTTGCTATACAGCGGGCCGTAGTCCTTTACTTATTACGGTTTCTTGACACAATGCTATTTCCTTACGAGGTGCGCAGCGAAATAGTAAATACGTCTATACACCGTAATGTCCCGACAAAGACTGTTTGTTTGATTGTTTTATTTAAAGGATGGATCTAAGCTGGGAAAGGTTTCTGATCTTTTATTATAACTATAGTTGGCACGCGCAGTTTATATTGAAGTGTTTTATAGTGTATTCACTTACGTGTTTTATTATAATTGTCGTAGCCGATACACCCGGCTGGGTAATTGTATTTCTTTACTGTGTACGAAGAGGAGGTGGGGGATTAGCGCCAGGTGCTTCATCTGTGACGGAGAGAGAAACAGGCGGTGGTAAGGGACGTGTGGGTGCGAGATAGAAAGAAGAGTGGGTGCAAGAGAGAAAGAAGAGAGGTAGTGGTGAGGGAAGCGAGAGTGCCGTCTACTGTACATGCAGGGTGGCCGTTTTGGGGGAAATCCCTTTTGAGCTCTTTTCTCTTATTGTTACAATTCGCTATGATCGGAGGTATCGGTCATTACATAATTTGCGTATCGGTTCGGTTTTCTTCTAATAAGAGTTATCTCGTTTTTGAATGGTGCTGATCGGACTATTATTAGTGTTTCTCTTATTTTCTGCATTTACTTATATTATATACTTTCTATCGTGTGTGTGGTCTTTTCTGACAGGGAAAATTATTCTCTATTAACCTGTGTATACAGTTTTTGATACAATGGTTTGTTTGCTTTGTGAAAAGGGGCTCGGCGGTGCACGTGCACTGGCTTGGTCGTAAACGCAGCGGGTGGTATGGGCGCTCGATTCGTTTTTCGGTTTCTCTTATAGGATTATATATATATATATAAATTAAAAATATGGAAGCGTTACGATTACTAGGAATTTAGAATAAATGATCTAATGATCTTCCTATGGAGTGTCATTTATGATATGGATATATAATGGGTATTACTTAAACTTAAATTTAATTTTTGATGAGGTCGCAGGTTGATGGTGGTAGTTGTCGTGAGGTCGTCTTCTTCAACTCTCTACTAATTGCCTCTCTTAGTTCCGCAGCCGGATCATGTTAATTACGATTCTATAGAAAAGGATACGGACTTCTTTCTTCCTGTTGTTCTTTGTTCGGGCTCCTCTTTTCTTCCTTTTTCGATATCTGGGTCGATAGTCGTTATTGTTTCCATTGGCGTGAACGCTGGTCTATTGCTCGGTATTTGTGTACCGACGCTGATGAGTAGGTGAGCTAGGGAGTTCCATATTGCTCCTAGCAGATGCATGGACCATCCATATACCTTGTGTACAAGGTAACTGTTGATTACGATCTCTATGAATGATTTGATGAGTTGTAGTATGACGACTATTATGATGATTCCGGCACTTGCAGACCCAAAGGTGATGAATTTGCTCCATAGTCGTCCCCAAGTATTTTCGATGATGTGTTCGAAGGTCTATTCGTTCTATCGCTTGGCTATGGTCCCTTCGTGAGCTGGGACTGGGTGTCCTTGTATCTCGCGGGCGACATTGTTTAGTAAGCCGCCACTTTCAACTGGGAACATAATATGATCCCGTAGCTCGTCCAGATCCTTCTGGACCAAGCTTTATCAGCTTGTCCAGGACTGTTTTTGCGTTAGCTTCTCTTATCGGCTTGATCTCCACGAACTGAATAAACAAGTCCTGGAATACGAGGATATATTTGTATCCCCGTATGCTGCGGGGTAGGTAGCCCATTATGTCCCTAGTGAACACTTGGGCTGGACGCGTTATTACTCTGCGGTCCATAAACCCAGCGGGTGCTCGCTGTTCCACCTTGGTCTGCTGGCATTTCTAGCACGCCCGGACGTACTCAGCGACGTCCGTATACATACGTGGCCAGAAATACTGACCGGCGACACGCGCATGAGTCTTCTCGCGACCTAGATGGCCTGCCGTAGGCTGATCATGGCATTCGCGAATCACTGCTGATCTTTTCTCTTTTGGAACGACCAGCTCCCATGCTGCGTCGTCCCGGAGCGTGTCCTCTATTTTGCTGTCGGGGCAGTATTGATATAACTGCCCTCCGACGATCTTGCTTCTCGGATGGTTGCTTGGGTCTGCCTGTACCATGCGAACCCGACCGAGGTACCACTCATCTTGGGTTTCCTCGGCCCAGGAAAGTGCGCACACCTTTGCATCACTCTCCTTGAACATCCGAGATAGGGCGTCAGGAACATAGTTCAGTGCCTCTTTTCTATGCTCTACGGTGTAATTGTAGCCTTGTAATTCCAAGGCCCACCGTGAGAGCCGCCCGGTTGGGTTGCGCGGGTTACACAACCATCGCAAACTGCTGTGATCTGTAATCACGCATACCCTTCCAGGTAGGGCCTGAACTTCCTGATCGCCCATAGTACCGCCAAGTACTCCCTCTCGGTGACGCTGTAATTGCGTTCGGCAGCGCTCAGCATCCTGCTAGTGAATTCGAGGACTCGCTCTGTGCCATCCACCACCTGTGTCAGCACGACGCCCACTCCTGAGTCGCTTGCGTCCGTTTGCAGGACGAAGCCGCACTTGAAGTCTGGGCGCTGCAGCAACGGCGCGGACGCGATGAGCAGCTTTATGCTCTCAAAAGCAGATTGCTGCTCTTCGCTCCATTCGTGCATGGTTCTTGCCTAGGTCAGACGGGTTAAGGATGTAGCGATCGTGGCGAAATTGTGTAAAAATTTTGTAAATTGTGTAAATAAAAAAAATTGTGTAAATTTTCGGTACCATGATGCCATGCCCAGGAAGCGCTGTAGCTGCTTAAGGTTCATAGGGGCTGGGTAGGCCGTGATCGGTGCTATTTTCTCCGGATCCGACAAAATACGCTTTTGTCGCGATTGATGGTAAGACCTGCTTCCTTCACCCATTGGAGCACTAGCTCGAGCTTCTCGAGATGCTCAGCGAACGTCTCCGTGACGATAATAATATCGTCTAGATAAGCATAGGCCCACGGCTCTAAGTTTGGGCCTATAACTTTATCTATTAAACGAGTGAAGATGGCGCCTGCTTGGCTCCATCCGTATGGCAGACGGCGGAATTGAAATAATCCCATTCCGGGAACGGTAAAGGCCGTTATTGGCTTGGACCGCTCCTCTAACGGGATCTGGTGATACGCACTGCTTAGGTCCAAGGTTGATATATACCTGGCCTTTTGCAGTTTGCGTAAAATCGCATCCATGTAAGGTAATGGATACGCATCACCAGTAGGCACTGCGTTGATTCTGCGAAAATCCACGCAGAATCTATATTTCCCATTAGCCTTCTTAACCAATACTATTGGGCTTGACCAGGCGCTCGAGGAGAGCTTGATTACGCCATTATCGAGCATTTCCTGCACTTGTTTGTGCATCTCCTCCCCAATTTCTTGCTGACAGGATAGTACCTTTGCTTGATCGGTCGCGCGATCCCTACATCGATCGCGTGCTCGATCCAAGTGGTACACGCTAACTCAGCTGAGCTGTCGCCGATTATGCGCGACACAAGGTTCTCTACTTGTGCGCGCTCGTCCCTCGAAATGTCGACTAAACCCAACGACCCTAGCGTGCATCGGGCTGCTGTTCTCAAGCTAGTCAGCTCGAGGTCTACGCTCTTTTCCGAATCTTTGAAAAAGAGCGTATCTTTGCAGGGATCAAGAACAGCTTTGAATTCCCTGACAAAGTTCACGCCTAGGTAGCAGTCTGCATCCAGGTGTGGCATTACTGCTACCTCGAGAGACCTTGCAAGTCCACCCACCTTGAAGGTTAACCTGGTGTTTACCGCGATCGGCGTAAAGGTTCATCGGCTACCTTCGCACCTCTCCCTGAACATGGGATGAGCGTGCGATTCGCAGCAACCGCTATTAGGATGCCGATCGGACCCACCATTGTACGCGATGCTCCTGGATCATATAGCGCGTGTAACAGAAACCCTTCAATCTCTACTCTCAGCTACCACCGTGTCTCGCTGCCTTGATCAACTTGACTGATCAACGCAGAACTTGGAGACTTGGTGCCTGAGTGGTGGGCATTCTCTTTTTGCGCTGGTGCACTATTCTTGGGGAGTGACACCGAGCTCTTCGGTTGACGAGCGCTCCGACCTACGCTCGCGCAACCCTTGTTACGATGCAAAGGCTCAACGGTGCAGCCCAACGCAGTCGCGTTCAGCAACTGCGTGGCAGCTGTCGCCGGAGCCTTTGCCTTGTTCGCCATAGGTTCGGCGCGTCCGCGCATCTCCTTGCGCTGCATCGAACTCTGCACTTCTGGTGCATCGGCAGAGAGCTCTTCTCTTTGCCCGTGGTTTGTAGGTCCGCGTCTACTCGACTCTACAGTCCTTTTCGGAGTCGAGCTACGCGACCGTGGGGGAGAACCCTTTAGGTCCGGTTTGGCGATCCCCCCCACGCGTTTCCGGCGCACTTAGTACAGGAGCGCTGTTTTTGGTTGGGCGCTGCGCAACCCCAACAGCTTCCCTTGAAATCTTGGCCCTTCTTATTCTGAGGAGCCGGTGACGCCGATTTTCTAGGGTTCGCGCTGCTGGATCCGGCGCTATTGCTGCGTCTGCGGTCGGGCTTGGCGCTATTGCCTAGCTTGAAATTTTTACGCCAGGCTTGTATGTCCCCCCTTTGGGGGCTGCGTCCTACATATTTCTCCAGGCTTCGTGAGATCTGCCGCAGCGTTGACAGAATCTCGCCCATCCCCTCGCCTTTCTTTGGCGATCTGCGGGGACTGGGCGCCTTCCTTACAGGCCCAACCGCTGCGGCGGTTACTCCGCTCCGTTGCTGAGGCCGGTATGCCTCATCCTTGAACAAGGCGGTCTCAGCGGGCAGAGGAGACCGAAACGTCTCCTGGCGCTCTAATACGAGCTGCGCCTCATTTGCCAGCTCTATTAGATGCTCTACTGAGCGCGCCTTTTCCTTTTTGACCATCGCCTGCAGTCTCGGGTCCATGTTAAAATACAGGCGGTCAATCTGTCTATCCTCTGCGGGCACGGATTTCTGTTTCCGCATTAAGGAAACCAGCGCGTTTATATAGGCCTAGACGCTTTCGCCTCGGCCTTGTGTGCGCGCACAGATCTCGGTCTCCAGGCGCTGCTCCTGTCGACTCTCAGATCCATCTCCTGCCCGCAGTTTCGCACAAAACTGTGCCCAGGATTACACTTGCTGTCCAAAGTTGCGGTACCACACGGCTGCGCAACCGCTGAGGAGCTTCGACATTGTTAGTACCTATCCAGGTCCTCGTTGTTCTCCCCTGAAAATTTAATTCCCCACTTCCGCACAATTGCGCCTGTGTCCCTGGAACTATGCGCCTGCCTTTCCAATAAGGAGCCCAACTCTCTAAGGCGCAAGAGCGGGTGTACCTCTTCGGACAGATCATCCGGATCGAGGATGGTCGACCCGGATTTTTCCGTGCACACCCGGTCTATGTAGGTGCGCCGTCGCTCCCATAGCTCCTCCTCATCTGAGAGAGCTGACTCAACAAACTCTTCGGGATGGAAATCCCCGCTCAACCATTTTTGTACGCGATTCGCCTTTAAAAAGGTTGAGCCCTCCCGATTGAGCCTTAGTTCGACCAGAGTCTCCTCGAGGTCTTCTGGGGGCATAAAGAAGAGCCAACTGCTCAGGTCCTTCTTTGCTTTCAGGATCGCGTCCCCTTCCATTGTCACCTGATGATTCGCGCTTACGCTGCTAGCTAGCGCGTGGAAGGGTAGCACGCTTTGTGCTTGCGCCTCCTTCGATAAGGACAGGGAGGGAGGCCGCTATTGCACTTCAGGCAAGGGGAAATCAGAACGGTTCGCCGGGCGCCGACGCGTGTAAATAAACAATTCAATATGATAATATAGAATGATTGAATTTTTATTTAATGCAAAACTTCAACTTTACAAAAAAAAAGAAAAGGATCGAAATATATCCTCCGCTGCACGCGTCTATTTTTCCACTAAGTTCCAATTATTTCGTTTCTGCGCTAAATTACGAATATTTCGCGCGCTTAACCGTGATTCGATAATGCGCATGCGCGCGCGCCGAAATTCGAATCGCGCGCCGTCTCTAGCGCGCCCTCAGCGGCGATCACGGCGCCCCCTATCGGTCGATTCTGTTACGTTATGGACTTCATTTTCACCCTTTTTATAATATGCATTTACTATATAAAATCGCTCTTTTCTATTAGCTGTAAAGAAATAGTCACCATTACTATTATAAACTATCATTTTATTATTTTTCCATCTGACATCAAAGCCTGCGATATCCATGCACGCTCCACTTATTAGATTTCTTCTCATATTTGGGGCAAGCAATACATTTTTCAATTTTACCTGGATATATCTGCCTTTTTCTTTTAAATAAAACGTTATATCTCCCTTGCCAATTACATGTGATTTTGCATTTTTATCGCCTATTAAAACTTCTGCAGGTGGCAATTCAACAAAGTTTTCTAAATTCATTTTCTCTGTACAAAAATGAGATGTTGGTCCAGTATCTATAAGCCATTCGTCACACTTCTCTGCTATGTTATTCAGATAAACTTCATGACTGATTTTTCTTTTCTGAGCATTAATATTGTCTTCAATATAGAACGCATTACTTTGGTCAGTATTTTTATTCTGAAAATTCTTCTTGCCCTCTTCTCTTTTTAGAGCAAAACAATTTCTTTTTATATGACCAACCTTATGACAAAAATTACACTTAATACTTTTATAATATTTCTGTTCTTTATGATTTTTGATTTCATTTTTGTTTTCTGCTTTACTATTACCTTTTGCATTCTTATTTTCTGTAGTGTACGCATTTATGACATTTTCTAAGCCATCATCTCTTCTTTTCTGTTTTATTCTGCCTTCTTCTGTAATCAGCTGTTTTTCAATATTTGTAAAGTTAAATTCATCATCTTTTGATCTGCACAAAACTTGTACTAAATTGTCATAATCTGATGGCAATTTTCTTATCAACTGAAAACATTGTAATGTGTCTGGAATATTAAATCCAGCATCTTTAATTGATGATGCTTTTTCACTTACTCTTTTACAAAATATTCCTATGGTTTCTTCGTGCGGATTAAACTTGAGGTCATAAAATTCATCAACGAGGCCTGCCAAGCGTGCTCGTGATTTTGGCTCGAAATTCTCATTTAAGATTTTCCACGCTTCTTTTCCATCTAGCGTGCTGGCAATTAATGGTTGATACTGTCTCTCTATGCCTTGATAAATTGTTGTATATGCTCTTTCTTTTCTTCTTTTGTAATCTGCTTTTACAGTACCTGAAACTTCATTCGGTAAGTCTTCTGCAGTGCCGTCTACAAAATCCCACGATCCGCGATCAATAAGAGTCACTTTCATATCCAATTTCCAACTATTATAATTATCTGCGTTTAGCTTCGGGAAATTTAAGTAAGTTGAAGAATTATTCATTTCCATTTTTTTTAAAAAGATTTATTTTCTTTATTCTTGACACTTCACACTACTTTCAAATTAATTTCAAATCACAGTCACTTATATTTTTTTCTTTTTGTGCCATGTGCTCTGGGCCCATAACCTTCTGAACTTTCTGAAAAGACTTCTGACTTTCTCTGCATTGTGTAAACAAAAACCTTTCTTGAGTAGTCATCGATGATTGATAAAAAACAGTTAGCACCACCAACTGACATAACTGGAGATGGTCCCCATACATCCATGTATATTCTCTCCAATATACTTTTCGATATTATAGTTGGTATTCCTTTAAATGACGAGCGGGTCGCTTTACTAACTTGACAAATTTCGCATTTAATATTTTCGTCGTTTACTTTTCCTATACCTCGTACTATATCTTTTCTCTGCATTTGACTTATGTACTGCATATTTATATGACAAAATCTTCTGTGTAATTTCATTGAATCGTTGACTTCATTGCTTTAGTTGAGAGTGTGAAAGACTTAGTATGGTTTTCAAATGTATTGAATAGTTCAAATATATTAGAAAATATGATAGAAAAGCCTATACAATTTTGTGACAATCAATCAGTGATTCATTTTAGTAAAAACAGTATTGAGAACGCTAAAACTAGACATATTGATATAAAGCTACTATTTATTAGAGATTGGCTTAAGAAAGAAAAGTTTGAGTTAAAGTATGTTAGGAGCAAAGATAATATAGCAGACTTTTTAACTAAGCCAATATCAAAGATTGATATAAAGAGAATATTGAGTGGATATATTTTTTGCCATTAAACAAGTCAGCGTCTGATTGTGGGGGCGTATATTGAATATTGTTAGGCATTTATATGCACTCAGCCGCTTAGCGTGAATTAGAGAATTTGAGGCAGTGCTGTAGCTGACCTTTTTTTGTTTATGTATATTTTTTTGTTTAAAAAATGAGCGACGTTTTTGTGAGCACTTTTTCAATATGTGCATAACGCTCCTTGATTCATATCCAAAGACATCTGTATAGTGAGACGGGCTGATTATTTAAAATAATAAATAATAATTATCATTAGTCACAAAGATTGGTGTACGGTTCTTTTTCAACCTTTTCACGACAATCTATTTCCAACAGATTCCCGTGCCACGCGACAGGGGTCCTATTACGGCGGAAGGTTCGCGCTACACCCGTATACCCGCGCTTTTCTATTGTGAGAGAGAGGTTAGGTTTCTCTCTCTCTCACTCGCACGCGCAGCGTCGCTCTTTACAATATGAGTGAGAGAGAAGTAATTTCTTTCTCTCTCACTCGAAGTGCACTGCCAAAAGTGCAACCGGCTTCGAAGCGACCGGCTACACGATTACAGTATTTATCGTAAAGAGTGCCCTACCTGGGCCCTTGGGTGATAGCGAAAAGGGCGACTTGCACTACTAAAGGACTGCCTATGTCCACGAAGGAGTTGACCCAGGAGCTGGTTCAGGTGGGTCCCGACCTCTATATCTGATCTCGGTATCGGCGCAGGCTCCTCGTTCTATTCGTCTCCTTCGAAAAATGCGACTCTCTCGATTTCTTGGTAAAGCTTTTCTCCGCGCGTCCTTCTCGGCTCAAGGCTCTCGGGAAACTGCCTTTTCCCGCCATTCCTAGCCTAGTCTTACTTTTTCCATTTTCCTACCTAACCTCTTGCGCCCTTTCGGTTGGCCTTGACTGGCCCATACTTGGCGCCCATTATATCCCCCCCCCCCCACGAGATCAGCTGCTCTGCTCACTCAGCCAACTGACCCGCGGCTGTCCGGAACTACCTTCGGAGGGGTTAAGAAAGGCAGGAAATGAAAAACAGGATACCACCTTTTTAAAGACTAGCTTTTTTTCTTTTTATTTATCATTACAAGGAGAAAAAAATTAACTTATCTATACAAGCAACAAAAAAAAATAGATAATTTGGGAAAGGGAGGCTACTCAACCTTAGTGGAAGAGCCTATGATTGGCTCTATTGGGGCATCGTTTCGACTGCGAGATCCCAGAGTGCTTACACACGAAATACGGCTTGGTGTTCGTTGGCACTCCCGAGGCCGCAGCCGAATTCCCTAACGGTTGATCTGCATTTAGCTGAGCCAATCTCACCTCAGCTTGCCTAGCCTTGCGCAGGGCTTCTGCCGCCTGCTGTTTCTCTATGCAGGCCCTGCGCTCGGCTGCCCCCGCCAATCTTCTTGCGCGGGCGACTTCGGCTTCCGCCCGCGCCCTCTCCTCTTCCCTCTTGTGCCGTAGTGCCGCGCGCTTCTCGCGGAACTCGGCTATCGCCTTTCTCTCCTCCAATCTTCGGCTGAGTATCCCAGCGTCTCTCTCTAGCCTGCTTATGGCTTCCGCGTCATATTTGCGCCCAATTTCTACTAGAGCAGTGTGGCATTCCTGCTCTAATGCCTCAGCTCGACCCTGGTGACGCCTTGTCGCTTCTGCTGCTGCTGTTGCTGAAGGGCTCGTCTACTACCTCCTCAATTATTATTTTGCTCTTATGAGCTTTCGCGCTGGGGTCGGTTGGCATTCCCGACTCGATGAGGCTTTTTACTATCACTACGGCCGAGGTGCCGTCCGATAGCCGCTAGCGCGCGAAACCCTCCAGCAATTCTTTTGCCCTCTTATATTCCATCCTTCCGGAGGCGGGTTGCGCTGAGGACAGAGGAAAATATGAGATTAGAGAGGATTACGGCGTGGACGTATGTTACGGGGGGACGGGGTTCGCGGCGGTTACAAAGTTTTCTTGGGCCTTCCGCGGCCCCGTTTCGGTGAAACGCTTTCTTCTCGAAAATTTGCCGTCGTAGACGCGCTCGTCCCGACATTGTCGCATACCGCCGTCGGTCCGCTGGCGCTGTCGCTGTTGCCCAACGCAGTAGGCCCGCTCGCCCTGGTATTCGTACCCATCGCAGTGGGCGCGCTCGCCTCTGTCTGCTGGCGTTCCGGTGGAGGTCGAATATCGAGGCCCTCTTTTTCACCGTAGAACGGCTTTAGGTGCTCCGCGTACAGGGGTCCTTCCAGGTTCCTTTCCCGGTCCAATAGCTCGTACGTTTTACTGCCTAGTTGCTTCATAACCACGTAAGGGCCTATAAATTTCGGGGCCAGCTTTGCCACTACTCCTTGTGCAGCGGACGAGAGGATTCGACACCTCTTCCAAACGAGGTCGCCTCTCGTAAAGCTGGCTACTCGGCGGTGGGCGTTAAAATATTTGGCTTGCTGGTCTGACGCGTCCTTTGCGCTGTCTCCCACATTTGCTCGGACGTCGGCCAGCTGACTCATTCGACGCCCCCAGTTAACCTCTGCCTCTTCTTCTAATTTGCTGAGGTTAAGCTGCTCTTGAGCCGCGAGCTCGCTTGCGAACGTGAACATCGCAGGGCTTCTCCCCGTTGAGCTTTGCTTCGCCGTGTTCATGGCGAACGCTAGCTCTTGGAGGTGCTCATCCAAGGCTCTATGATTCCCGTCGACGAATGCGGCGACCTTTGTTTTGATTGTTCGGTTCGATCTTTCGACGGGATTTGCCTGGGGATGGTAAGGGGGAGTTGTTTCATGCTTGATCCCCCTCTCTGCCAGATATTTGTCAATGGCCCGGTTCTTGAATTCCGTGCCATTGTCTGACAGAAACACCTCCGACGCGCCATGTTTCAGCACCAGCCTATTTAGCTTTTCCAGGACTCTTTTTGCGTTCACAGTCCTAATTGGCTACATTGGCACATATCCTCGGCTACTGCGGGGGAGTAGACCCATTATGTCCCCTGCGAATATCTGGGCTGGTCTGTCGATTGTGCGGCGTCCCATAAGGCCCATTGGCGAACGCTGCTCGACTTTACAACGTTGGTAGGTCTGACACGCTCGGACGTAATCCGCTACGACGGAATATAACCGTGGCCAGGTATACTGCCTCGTCACGCGCGCTAGGATTCCTAAGTGGCCGGCTGTAGGGATATCGTGACACTCGCGGAGCACCTCTCTCCTTTTTTCTTTGGAAACGACCATCTTCCAAGCTGAGTCGTCCCCTGTTGTCCCCTCGAGTTCGTCGTCGGGGCAGTTCATATAGAGCTGGCCCCCAACGACCTTTGACCATGGGTGCTCAGTGAGTCTGTCCTGGACTTCGCGGATGCGGTCGAGGAACCATTGATCTTTGGTTTCCTCGGCCCACGAGAGAACGCTGATCTCCTTATCGCTCTCTTCGTGCATCCGCGACAACGCATTAGGCACCTTATTGAGGGCTCCTTTCCCGTGCTCCACGATGAAATCGTGGCCCTGTAGTTCCAGGGCCCACCGTGAGAGCCTGTCTGTGGGGTTGCGTAAATTGCAGAGCCATCTTAGGCTGCTGTGGTCCGTGACTACTTTGAATTTGTAGTCCTTAAGGTATGGCTTGAACTTTTGTATTGCCCAGAGCACCGCCAAGCTTTCGCGTTCCGTTACGCTATAATTGCGCTCGGCGGCGCTCATTGTTCGACTGGCGAACTCGAGCACCCTCTTTTCGCCCTCTACCTCCTGAGTGAGGACTGCTCCTAGCCCCGAATCGCTTGCGTCCGTCTGCACCACAAACTGTTTTTCAAAGTTTGGGCGTTCTAGCAGCGGCGCTGTTGCAATTAGGAGCCGTACTTTCTCGAAGGCTTCCTGCTATTGCTCACTCCACACGTACTTCGTGTTTGCTTTTGTGAGGCAAGTGAGTGGCTCGGCAATCGTGGCGAAGTTGCCTAAAAACTTCCTATACCAGGAAGCCATGGTCAAATTCTTTAGTGCAGGGTAATTTAGAATCGGGGCTATCTTTTCGGGGTCTGGTTTGAATCCGTCTCGATTTACCAGCACCCCGAGGTATTTGACCTCGTCTCAGCAAAACACGCTTTTCTCCTTGTTAATCGAGAGGCCTGCTTCTTTTATGCGTGAGAGCACCAGTTTCAATTTCTCTAAGTGCTCTGCATACGTCTCTGTGACGATTATAATGTCGTCGCGATATGCATAGGCCCATGGTTCTAGCTTCGGGCCTATGACCATATCGATCAGCCTTGAGAAGGTAGCGCTGGCGTGGCTTAACCGATATGGGAGTCGGCGAAATTGGTAAAGACCTTTGCCGGACACCGTAAATGCGGTGATCGGCCTCGACTCCCGCTTCAGTGGTATTTGGTGATGCGCGCGCTCGTGGCTGGAGACGTCTGCCAGGCCAATCGCTGCAAGTGCTGCAGGGCTTCCTGCGCTTTCACCTGCTAACGCGAGGTCGAGGCTTCGGTTCTCTTCATTCAAGAAGAGCCTGTTTTTGCAGGGGTCTAACACTGCCTTAAACTCCCTGATGAAGTTGACGCTTGAGGTAACAGTTGGGTCGAGCTCGGGATAACCGAGACATTCAGGCTCTTCTTTAGCCCTCCTACCTAGAATGAGAGCTCTGGATTTCCGGCTACGGGCGTGTACCGGCCGCTAACTACCCGTGCACCTCTTCCTGTGCACGGTTGCAGCTTGCGCTCGCATGCGCTCAAAATTTGTAGGCCGACCATGCCTAGTACTGTGAGGAAGGCGCCTGGGTCGTACAACGCCCGCATGCGGTAACCCTCGACCTCGACCTTCAGCCACCACCTTGCCTCTCCGCCGGGGCTCGCTTGTTGCTCCCGCGGTTCCGCGTCAAGGTGTGCTGGGGTCTTGCCGTCCTTTGCCGAGCTTATGATCGGACGGCCGCAACCTGGTGCTTCTCGACCTTTCTGTTAGACCTGTAGGCCTCATCTTTGAACATTGCGTTCTCTGGAGGGGGTGGCAGTCTATACTACTCTCCCGCCTTACACGTCAGCTCTGCGTTCTGTGCGCGGTTGAGCAGCTCGCGGATGTTGTGAGCCCCATCTCTGCGCACCATCCGCTGGAGTTCATGATGCAGGTTGCTGTGCAACCTATCCATCTGGTTCTCCTCAGATGGCACAGGTATTTGCCTGCGCATCAGGACTATCAGGGCGATGAAAAAATTTCCTACTTTCTCGCCCTGGCCCTGGGTTCTGGCATCGATTTCCGTTGCCAACCTCTGCTGGAATCTGCGACCTGTGCCATTCCATTCTCGAGCTACGTCGCAGAATTCCTGCCATGACCTTATATTGGCCTGCTCGTTGTGGTGCCAGACGGACGCCATGTCCGTCAGGAGCTCTGGCATTACCGACAGCAATTCTGTGTCGGTGAGCTGTGCCAGTCCTCTACATTCTTCTATCCGAATGAGGAACCGGTCGAGGTCCTGGTCCTCTTGGCCAGTGTTCTTCACTCCCCAATTACGCACGATGTTGCCCACGTGACGTGCGTAGCTAGCGGAATGGGGAGTGTGGCTGCTCGAGGTTTGTGGCCGGCGTGAGTGGCTCTCGCACGCCGACTCCTAGATCGCGGGTCGCCGTTAGACGTTCACCTGTCAGGGCGGCGTCTCGTCCTGTCAAGCGTACGGCACGGTCGGAAGGCGCGCGGGACACGGTCCGAGATGTAGGCGTACAGGAAGTACGATGCTCGGCGCGGGAAGTAGGCGCGCGGGGCGCAAGAGGCTCAGGGAGATCGGCGGTCATGGGGCGCGGATTCTCGGCAGACTTACATAGGTTGCATTGAGGGCACTTCCTCAGGGGGTACTCAACTTGAGTCGCTCTCCCTGATCCCTTAACGATCTGCCTCCAAGGTCCCTTTGATTGACCGTCCGCCTCGGAGACGGGAATGGCTCGGCTCCCCGTCGGCTCCGGACTGGCGAAGGCTTTCTCGGCCCTGGCTATAGAATGCAGCGGCGAAGACGCGGTGCACTTTCCCCCGGGAGTTCACTCTCGGTCCCGCCAAAAGTGTCGCGGAAAGGCGGGAAAACATGGCCTCTGAACTAGCTCACGATTTGATTATATGCCCGGGCGGAGTAAACATTGCCTCCCTTCGCGCTCCCGTATCTCGCGGCGGGCTCTGGCCGGACAGCCCTACAAAGTTTTTTGCATTGTCTAAAGAGATAGACTACGCTACACCGTGACGCGAAAAGAAGCGTTTAAGATTCCGACGACGATCTTCCTTTGTGAAAAACGGCCCACAATAGTCAATGCCCACATTAAGAACAGGATGACTGTCCTCGAGTCTTTGTTTAGGTAGATTACCCATTAAAATTTCAATTTCCCCAGGTTTTGCTCGAAAGCATTCTACGCATTGTCGTACAATGTGTTGCGTGGTATTTCGGCCATCGATCGGCACTATACAACGTGGCATTGACTCCTGCGTGCATCAATCTAAGATGTTCCTCGCGAATAATTACCTTTGTGATAAAATGATTTTTTGGTAGGACAATTGGATGCCTTTGCTCTTCTGAAATATTTGCATTTTTTAATCTTCCACCCAACCTTATAATACCTTCGTCGAGGAATGGATTTAAATTGCTTGTGACACGTCGTTTTTCCTATTGATGTCGGAAAGGGCCCTTCCGCCCCGCGACGGTCCAACAGTGGCGTAGCTCGCCAATACTTTAGTATCACTATCGGGCGCCAGGCAAGCTACCCTGGCTAGCGCGCACGGACTCTCTCTCCGAGGAGGTTCCGCCGGCCTCGGCGGGAAGGCACCGCACCAACCGTATTCTCCGACCGCTATTTTGAGAAAAGAAGGGGTCACCCTAGGGAAACGGGGTTTCGGGTACCGCCAAAAATGAAGAGGTCTTGCTTGCAGTTTTTCTTGGACGCTTTATTCACGGTTTTCTTATACAATTAAGCCCGGCTCTGCAGTATTAGCGGCAGCGCGTCTGCCGCTTCTCGCAATTCGTGTGAATGTAGCGGCTTCGCGGGCCGATACTCACGCGTCACAATTCCGCAGTGGCCTCGCTGGCCACTTCCCTCGCGTCACAAAGTTGCGGCGGCTTCGCTGGCCGCTTCTCTTGCGTCGCTACTTCGCGGCGGCCTCGCTGGCCGCTACCCTCCCGCTTCACCGGTCACGCGCTCGCGGTGCCACCTCCGTCCGCGTCCTCCCTCCGCTCCCAACACCGGTCGCGTCCCTTTCTCCCTTCCGGTCGCGTCGCGGCGCGTCCCTCCCGAGCACTCCGCCCGCATTACTGAGCCGGTGGCTCACTCACCGCGATTCCCCGGGGACCTTGGACCCAGGATGGCCGGCTGTTGGTTGGCGATAGGCTAGTGGGCGGTGGTGGGCTGGCGGGCAACGGCGTGCTGGGCGTCGGCGGTCGCCGGTCGAGATAGCGACGGTGGGCAGCGGGTCGACCCCTTGGGTAGCAGCGATCCGGCTGCGACGGTCTCCCGTGGGCTGGTGGCCTGTGCTCGGAGAAATCCCTCGTCTCCGCTCTACTCTCTTGAAAGTGCCGCGCTTCGCTATCGGTTTTCGGCCAAGGTTCGCCAGAGTGCTCACGTCTTGTCAACGGCTCAATTCAATCTGGCGGGCCGGGGGCGCTAATCACAGCGCGAGCCCTTTCCTTCATTTTTTCGCGGCCCTCTCTCGGCGGCGCGCGCGACTAGGCTCTCCTAAGAGATGGCCGCTGCCACGGCTCGCCTGTTGCATCGCCTGCTCTACCTTGCTGTCGGTGCCACTGCTGCGGCCTTGCAATTTGGCGCGGGTCGGGCTCGGGCGGCATAGCCCTCAGCTGGCCGCGCTCGGACCTGATTTCCACGGCCAGGCGGGTCCTCCCAACGGCGCAACTACGGCCCGTCCCAACGCGCCCGGAGGTCGCACGACAGTCCCTCTCTCGCTTTCCGCGCGTATGATGAAAGGATTCCGATTGTATGATTTTTAAAATGATGTTCAAAGCATTATTTATTTCCGAGCATAAAAGTGTACCACGATATTTCTTTATCTGATTAGATTTTTGAGTGTTATTAATAAAACGCGGACAGTAAGCTATAACTCGTTTAAGTTTAGTTATTTTTTCAAATTTTAATAAAAGATTATTGCAATTGCAGCCAGCCAACCGTACCCGTCCACTGGAGGAATAACCTCACAAGTAGGAAACCGTGGAGTGAACAGGATGCTGGCCCTGATGGAGAGGATCCAGCATCTGTCTCCTTCGTTACAGGAGCGCGTCATTAAGGAGGCTCTGCAGGACTCGCCCAAGTAAAAGGAAGAAGGAGTTGTTGCCTAGGAAGGAGGAGTTATTGCCCAGGAGAGAGGAGTTGTTGTCTAGGAAAGAAAAGGGGGGAAACAGGCAGAGAAGTACGCTGGAGAGTAAGCCATTAGGAGCAGGAAGAAGATGCAATGTATAAAAGGAAGATTAGGTGAGTGTAATTATCAATTTGATTAATAAATAAGGAAAGATCAGTGTAAGTTATTAATAGGAATAGAGAGGAATTGTTGCCTTGGAAGGATACACCTTAATTAGGGGTAATTAAGGTGCAGGGAGGGGGTATAACGAGTAAACATGTGTTGCAGAACACATGTATACTCGTTGGCTACTCCCGCACTAAAAAAAAAAGGTCTCGGGTTAGGGAAGAGATAGTATTGGTTGTAGCCTGTTGTCCAGGAGGCCGTGAGCACCTATGCCGGGAGGAGCTGATTAATAGTAGGCCGAGGAGAGATGGATAGGCTTCACGCGAGATAGAGAGAGAAAGAAAACCGCGGATCCCGAAAATTGACTGTGCGCGAAAATGGGGATTTTGGAAAGGGAAAAATCCCGTTAGTTGTCGAGGCGTTGAGAAAATTGGAAGAATTTTGGGAGTTCGTTCTGAGTCTTAATCGACGAAGGAAGGAATTAAAAATAGAGAAAGTAAGGAAAGGAAAGAAGTTTGCAGAGACGAGGGATAGTAGAAAAGATACGAAGGATATTGAAAGCAAAGAAATAAAGAGCAAGAGAGAGAAGGATAGGAAAAGCCAACCGAAAACTTGGAGGAAAGAAGGATTAATATAGGAGAAAAATAAAGGTTGAGGAAAAGACGGAGGAATTGGGAAAAGTGAGGTAAGAGCTTAATTTAATTTAGGGTGATGGATCTATAATTGTGAGATTAGAATTGAAGTGCGGGTAGGTAGGGACGGAAAATAGAACGGTTGTTGCCAAGGGAGTTTTTTCCAGAACTTGTTGCCACGGAGAAGGAGTGGCGCCAGGATGTATTATTAAGTTAGGTGAAATAGAACCGCGAAGGATAACAAAACAATTTAATAACGTAGAAAAGTAAATTTGTTTTTTTTTCCTCTCTTCTATTCTGTTGCGGTTGCGGTTCATGTTGCCGGTGCTAGAGGAAGGAGCGCGGGACCAGAAGGAGCGGCTGTCGGCGACGCCATTTTCTTCGTCGCGAAATCGTCGAAAGCGAATGTTAAAATACAAATAAATGAATAAATTCAAGTTAAATTCAAAAAAAACGAGTATTCCATTAGCTTTTTTTTTTGGTTCCCTGTTTTTACCGAATCTTTAATTTTCAGGAGGCTCGCCGTAAATAGTTAATTTGAAAAAAAAGTATTACAAAATTTTGCTATGTCGTAAATCAAATTAAATTAAATTGATTGTTTTTTTTGTCGTATCGTTTAATAATAAATTAATTATAATATTTGAAAAACTAGAATTATTACATACGTCGCGGAGAAATTAAAATCAGATTCAAGGAGCCCAACGTTTCCCGCCATTTTGCCGCCAAGAGGGAGCCCATGCTGTGCGGGGTGTTGCTGAAAATTTTCCAGGCTTCGCTGTGTTCCCCGCAGTTCATTTCGATTTCGAATCGTCCTAAATATTTTAGTGGTTATTGGAGTTAGGAAATATTTTGTGCGTAGCTAGGGAATAGGCCTATAGGGTTCTACGTCACACAATACATTCGGTATTTTTAAGTAAATATTGTGGCTATGAGGATTCTTGGTAATTTAACCAAGAAGGTCCATGAACCCATAGATCGTTTCTGGAAAGTTCAATCTACGAGGTTATCGCGAGTCGGTACATCTCGCCAATTAGAAGATTCTGTAAAGGCTTGAATTTCCGCGACTCGATTACTTAGAAATGTTTTAAGCGTATGAGAAGCTTTGTTAATCCAGTTCAAGACAATTGTTGAGTCAGACCAATACACAATTTTTGAAATTTCCATATGAGGAGCGCGTGTGAAGGAATTAACTAAATTGGTTAATAAGACCGCAGCATATCCGGTCCGGAAGACATTAGTTCCGGGTGGTGCTTATAAGAGTTTTAAAGCCAGAGTAAGCGCCATAGAGGAGAGGAGTGGCGAAACGTCAGGAACAAATAATCGTAAAGTACTGCATAAGAATTTTTCAAACCCTGGTCCCATCATAAGAGAAGTTAGTCCAGTTGTACCCGGCTTATCACATGAAAATGCAAGACAGGAGGTAGCTAATGTGCAAGAGTCGGTTCAAGCGCCAATATTCAGGGCCAATAATAATAACCATTACAGTAGGAATAATACCTCGTGGCAGCCTTATCCTTCATGCTATTCTTTAAATTCATTATTGAGTTGGATAGAGTAGTTAAAAAGGGACTAGAGAATCAACCCAAGGAGTTCGGATTGACTAGACTAGTGGAACACCGAATCGAGGTTGAAGGAAATCAGCCGGTTAGACATAGACCACGTAGAATGTCACCGAAAATGTGGGAGGTCACGCAGGAAGAGGTCAAAAGGATGTATCGAGATAAAATAATAATTGAGTCTGTTAGTAATTGGAATAGTGCCCCGGTAATTGTGAAGAAATCCGATGGAAGCTATCGGTTTTGCATTGATTTCTAAGACCTAAATAAAAAGACTAAACGGGATGCTTATCCTCTTCCCAGCATTGACTCTATTTTAGATAAATTACGGAAGGCTAGATACATCTCAAAAATTGATTTGAAGCAAGCGTATTTCCAGGTGGCTATGGAACCCTCGAGTCGAAAATATACGGCGTTTGCGGTGCCAGGATCTGGGTTATTTTAATTCATGAGAATGCCATTCGGTTTGACAAATGCGCCAATGACCTTTCAGGGATTAATAGATGGATTGTTTGGGCCGGAATTCCAACCATTTATCTTTGAATATTTAGATGATATAATTATTGCCACCGACAGTTTCGAGGATCATTTGAAATGGATTGAGTTCGTGTTGAAAAGAGTGTGTGAGGCAGGTTTGCAGGTTAATCAAGAGAAGTGTGAGTTTGGCTGTAGCCAGGTGCGTTATTTAGGGTATTTATTAGATAGTGAAGGGTTACGCCCTAACCCAGAGAGAATACAGCCAGTACTCGATTATCCGGCACCCCATACCAAAAAGCAATTGAGGAGATTCCTTGGAATGGTTGGCTGGTACGCTAGGTTCATAGATAAGGATTCCGACATCAAATTGCCTTTATTGAAGCAATTAAAGTAAACAAGAATGGATTTGGGAACCCGAACAACAGGAGGCATTTGAAAAATTAAAGATTGCTCTAACTCAGGCACCGGTTCTAGCTAGGCCAGATTTTTCCAGAACGTTTACAGTCCAATGCGATGCTAGTAGTTATGCTCTAGAAGCCGTTTTATCACAAGAATTCGAAGACGGAGAACATCCAATCGTGTATGTAAGCCGGGTTTTAACAAGATCAGAAAGGAATTACTCTACCACTGAAAAGGAATGTTTGGCGGTATTATAGGCGATTAAGAAAATGCGACCCTATTTAGAAGGATATTCTTTTCGGGTCATCACAGATCATAGTGCTCTTCGGTGGTTGCAGAACCTTCGAGATCCTACAGGAAGATTTGCTCGTTGGGCTTTAGAAATGCAACAATGGGATTTTGTGATACTCCATCGTAAGGGTGCTATGCATCATGTACCGGACGCATTATCGAGGGGTTTCGAGTTCGAAGAAGAGATATCCGCTTTGGAAGAGCCGCAGGATGAATGGTATGTAAATAGGATGGAACAAGTTTTGTCATCGCCAAAGATCTTTAAGAATTGGAAGGTGGAAAATAGCATGTTATATTGTTACCGGACAGATCCGTTATTAGATCCTATATTGTTTCCAGAAGAGAGATGGAGATTAGTTATTCCTCTCGAGACAAGAGATAGGGTTCTCTCGGATGCACATACGGATATCTCGGCAGGTCATTTAGGAATAGAGAAGACCTATGACCGGATTGCTCGAGAATATTACTGGCCCGGTTTATGGTATGATGTCAGCCGGTTCGTTACTTCGTGTCCGGATTGTCAGAGGTATAAAGTGATGCAGTCTACTCCGCAAGGCTTGATGGGTCAACGAGTAATAGAGCAGCCTTGAAATGTTGAAAGAGTATGGAATTAATCATGTGACGACTCCTCCGTATCATCCTCAGGCTAATCCTGTGGAGCGAAGTAATCGAACTCTAAAGACGATGATATCAATGTTTGCTAAGGATGAGCATAGAAATTGGGATAAACATGTGCACGAATTGAGATTTGCGATTAATACGGCCATTCAGTCTAGCGCTAAGGTTTCGCCCGCGTTCCTAAATTTCGGTCGTCATCCAGCACAACCGAAGAGTTTGCGGCGAGAATTAGAAGCGAATGAATCCCTGAAAGAATTAAATGCCGAGGTTTGGTTAGATAGGTTGAAAAGGTTAGATACGTTACGTGACTTGGTACGGCGACATAATGATGAAAGTAGGCAAATTCAGTCTAAGCGGTATAATAGAGGTAGGCGCCATATCACGTTTAATGTCGGTGATCAGGTTATGCGTAAGGTGAAGGTCCTATCGAATTCGGTACAGGGATTCTCATCGAAATTGGCCCCGAAGTATGAAGGACCGTTTGTTGTTTCCAAAGTGTTGTCTCCCACCGTATATGTTTAGCGATGATGGGATGTCGATGGGTCGGCTAGGCGTAGCGCCCAAGAAAACTCTCGCTAAATATCTTGGTTAAAATGTCTTTATTTCGCCTCTCGATGGTACAGAGTGGGACGCGGTCAGTCGTGCGCTCGTGCCGGTCGAAACTCGAGTAAGTGCCCGCGCTCGCTACCTTAAGGTGGCAGGCCCGCGCGGGGGCACTCGGGCCGCCTAACGCCATCTCTGGAGGCTATCGCCAATCTCGCGGGATGAGCCGCTGCTTTCGGCGCGACAGCAGAGGCATCGGCGGTCGTGCGGGCGGTGACCGCGGAGTCGCCACAGCTGCTCCCCCTCCAGTGGCTCCTGCAGGGGGCAGGAGAAACGTTACGCATCGCCGAGCCGTGGGGTTGGCTTCGGGTTGCTGCGGCGGCGATGTTGATGTCGGTTGCCCAGGTGCAGGCGGCGGCGATTGCGAAAACGAGGTAGGCGCCGGTGGCGTAGACGAGGTGGGCGTCAGATGCCGCGGTTCTGGAGTTGGAAGCGGTGCTTGCACCGAGGAGGCGTCCTCGCTTTCTAAGTAGGCCGGTTTTAGGCCGTCAGTCGAGATGGTGCGGTGCGTGCCGTCGATGTCTAGTACGTAGCGGCGGGCGTCGATGCGTCGGATGATGCGATGCGGGCCGGTGTAGGGGGCTTGCAGAGGCTTGCGAATAGAATCGACGCGCTTAAAAACGTGCGTACACGTCTGCAGGTCCTTGAAGAAGAACGGCTTCCTAGTCGGGACGTGGTGCGCTGCCGGCACTGGCTTCAGGGCTTGCGTGAGGCGCCTGAGGTGATCGACGACTGTCGGAGCATGGGCGCTGGAGTGGCTTGTCGGCACAAAGAACTCTCCTGGGATGCGGAGCGTTGTTCCGTAGAGGAGCTCTGCCGGCGAAGCGTCGAGGTCGTCCTTGTAGCAGGTGCGAAGGCCCAGGAGGACGGAGGGCAGTGCGTCTGGCCACGGTGTGTTGGGGTCGCAGCTGAGAGCGGCCTTGAGGGTTCGGTGAAAATGCTCCACCATGCCATTCGATTGCGGGTGGTACGGCGTGGTGTGGATTTGCTGGGAGCCGATCAGCTGGGCAAGCGCGGTGAAAAGCCTCGACTCGAACTGAGCGCCCTGATCCGTTGTCATGGTTAGTGGTGTGCCGTAATGGGCCACCCACTGGCTGTAGAAAGCCTTTGCGACGGTGGTGGCTTGCTGGTCCGGGACAGGAATGGCGAGCGGCCACCTTGTAAAACGGTCAATTACTGTTAGACAGTATTGGTAGCCACCGACGAGCGGAAGCTTAACTAGGTCGAGGTGGACATGGTCGAAGCGGGCGTCGGGCGGCGAAAAGGAACCGATAGCCCCTCGGTTGTGGCGAGTGATTTTGGCTCGCTGGCAGGCCTCACATTCTCTGGCCCAGCGTGCGACGCCTTTACGCATGTGCGGCCAGAAAAACTTCTGTTGAGCGAGGCGAGTTGTCAACCTGATGCTAGGATGGGCGAGGCCGTGAACTACGCTGAAGGCCGTTTTGCGTAGCGGTGTCGGCAAATACGGCCGGAAAACATTATTGTTGATGTTTCCGTAGACTGGAAGCCCTTGGTGCTCGACCACCTCGAGGCCCAGGGCGGCGGTGAGGAGGTTCGGAAGCTCCGTGTCGTTTTGCTGTGCTTCAGCGATGATCTCGGGGCTGAGAGTCGTCGGCATGGTGATAGCGGCAACGCGCGAGAGCGCGTCAGCCACCACGTTGTCCTCTCCCCGGACGTGTCGTAGCTCGACGTTGTGCTGGAGGATGTAGTCCAGTTGGCGTGCCTGGCGCGGAGAAGCCTTCTCCGGCCGCTGGTAGGGTGCAGCGATGAGTGGCTTGTGGTCGGTGTACAAGGTGAATGCTCGACCCTCGATGATGGGGCTGAAGTGTCTGGTGGCCTCGAAGGCGGCAAGTAGCTCGCGGTCATATGCGCTGTAGCGCTTCTCGGTGTCGGAGAGCTTGCGCGAAAAGAAACCCAGTGGGTTCCAGGTGCCGGGTGGGTATTCTTGCTCCAGGGCTGCGCCGATGGCTGTGTCGGAGGCGTCTGTAGCCAAGCGCAGCGGCGTGTCTGCGCGCAAGAAGGTGCTAGCGATGGCGTCCGCGACGGCCTTCTTCGAGCCCACGAAAGCGGTCTCCGCCTCCTCATTCCAAATGAGGGGTATTGCCTTTTTGAGCGACGGCAGGCGCTTGAGCAGCTCATTAAGCGGGGCCAGGATGTCAGCGGCCTTCGGAATGCAGCGCCTGTAGAAATTAACCAGCCTTAGATAACGGCGGAGCTCGGTCGAGGTGGTCGGCTGTGGGAAGTCCGAGATGGCCTGGACTTTATTAGCTGGCGGCTTGAAACCGGTGCTCGATATCTCGTAGCCCAAGAAGGTGACGTGCGGGTGTCCCAAGGTGCATTTTTCAGGGTTGATCCTCAGGCTGGCGGCGCGCAGCGTCTCAAACAGCTGCGAGAGGTGCGTCAAGTGCTCCTCGGGGTTTTCCGAGTAGATCAGGATGTCGTCCATGTAGCACTTGACGAATGGAAGATGTCGCAGGATGTGGTCCATAGTCCTCTGCAGTGATTGGGCGGCGTTCCGAAGGCCCAGTGAGGATCGTGTGAATTCGAACAGGCCGAAGGGCGTGGTGATCGCCGTCTTCGGAATGTCCTCCTCGGCTATCGGAATTTGGTAAAAGGCCCGCTTCAAGTCGACGGTGGAGAATATGCTGCCTCTGACTTCTTGCAGGAGGTCGGCGATGATCGGCAGGGAGTATCTGTCCGGGATCGTCCTGGCGTTCAGCTCCCGGTAGTCGCCTGTTGGTCTGAAAGTACCGTCAGCCTTGGGAACTAGGTGCAGCGGGCTGGCCCAGCTGCTTGCCGAGGGACGGACGATACCCAGTTTGAGAAGCTCGGAAAACTCCTTCTTTGCTGCTGCGAGGCGGGGGCCCGCCAGTCTGCGTGGACGAGCGCTGGTGGGCGGTCCCGTCGTCTGGATGTGGTGCCGGACTGGGAAATCGGTGACCAATACCGTTGTGCTGGTGGGCGCTGTGAGGTCACTGAACTCGCTGAGGAGCCTCGAAAAGCGCTGGTCGAGTTCTCCGGCTGGGCGAGGGTGGGCTTGCGTGCCTGCGGAGCTGGCGGAAACTCGTCGCTCGCTGGCCTCCTGTGGGTGGATAGTTGCTGTCGAAGGTGGCAGGGACACGCTGTACACGCTGGCTGCCTCCAGGGTGCCTGCGGCAGCGAGGTTGGTCGTGCGGTCGAGCAGGCGCTTACCAGCGAGGTCGATTATGAGGCCGTAGTTGGTGAGGAAGTCCGCTCCTAGGATGGCCGTTTCAACGTCGGCGATGATGAATTTCCAGCTGAACTCTCGTCGAAGGTGGAGGTTGAGAGGCAGCGTCACGGTGCCGTATGTTGCTATGGCCGAGGCATTGGCTGCTTGGAGCACTAACGGACTGCGAGTGACCTGCCGACTGAGGTGCCGGTGAGGTATCAGCGATACCACTGATCCTGAGTCCACCAGGAAGCGGAGGCGAGTTGCCTTTTCAAAAACATGCAGGCGGTTCTCCTTGAGCGCCGTGACCGCATCCACCTGCGGGGGCGGCGGCGCCTCTAGTTTTCCGGCACGAAGTTGCACGGTGGCCTGCACTTACCGGCTAAATTGCCGTGGGTGCGGTGATACCAGCACCATTGCGCCGTTGACGGGGGCGCGTGACCGAATGGAGTATCACCACGGCGCGCCGATGAAGTGCGGCTGCGGCTTCTGGACTGCCACTGCGGCTGCTGCGTCAGTTGCGAGACCTGCTGCTGGAGCTGGCGATTCGAAGCGGCCAGCTGGGCTATGGAGACTCGGAGGGCAGCTAGCTCCTGCGTTACTTGACTCTCCTGCCTGGCTGCGGGCGATCGTGTTTGGCGGTCTCATCTGCTAGCGTCGCGAGCTCATCGAGGGCCTTGTCCTTGAGGAGGCGCAGAATCCTGGACACGTGTGGTGGCAAGAGATCCAGCCATTTGACGCGGAGTGCGTCGTTGGAGACAGCGGTGCCGGCCAGCGACTTCATCTGGCGCAGGAGCTGCGACGGCTTCCTATCGCCGAGCTGCAACTCCGAGAAGAGTTTGTGCAGCTGTCGATCAGCGCTCTCGGCGAGCCTGTCCATAATCGCCTTTTTCAGGGCCGTGTAGGCGTTCTGCGGCGGTGGGGTCAGGATTATGTCCGCGACCTCCTGCGCGATCTCAGGATCGAGGCTCGATACTACGAGGTCGAACTTGCTGGCGTCTGCACGGATTCGGCTGGATCGGAATGCGGCTTCGACCTTCACGAACCACAGCTCAGGGTTAAAACCCCAATATGGTGGTAGCCGGCAGTGCGTTGCGGCGTCAACCGCGGGTGTCCGGATTTCGCCGGAGCCGCTGGGGCCATTGTTGGTGAGTGGCGCGTGGTCGTCGCCATCTTCGGTCATGACGGACTCGTTCATGGCGGGCGGAAGTAGCCGGACAAATATGGCGCGTTGGCGGAAGGGAAAATGGCCGCCCGCGTGGTCCGAACAAGGGATTGTAACACGTGGTCGTCGAAAACCCCTTGCGCTTCACAGTCGCCACGGAGGTGATGCCCGCACGAAACTCCGCACTAATCCGGTTATTTACCGTGGGCGGCGGTGCTGCGATGGTCGGTCTGCGTGGCGGTTCGGTGCGTGCGATGGCCTTCGGATGGTGAGGCCGTGATGCGAGTGGCGGCTCAGGCTGCGGCTCCCTCGTGGGCGTGTGCGATGAAGAGCGTTTTGCGTTTTTCGGGGTCACCACTTTAGCGATGATGGGATGTCGATGGGTCGGCTAGGCGTAGCGCCCAAGAAAACTCTCGCTAAATATCTTGGTTAAAATGTCTTTATTTCGCCTCTCGATGGTACAGAGTGGGACGCGGTCAGTCGTGCGCTCGTGCCGGTCGAAACTCGAGTAAGTGCCCGCGCTCGCTACCATAAGGTGGCAGGCCCGCGCGGGGGCACTCGGGCCGCCTAACGCCATCTCTGGAGGCTATCGCCAATCTCGCGGGATGAGCCGCTGCTTTCGGCGCGACAGCAGAGGCATCGGCGGTCGTGCGGGCGGTGACCGCGGAGTCGCCACATATGTGCTGGAAACCGGGAACGATCGACGTATCGAGAAGATTCATGTTGGGGATTTAAAGCGTTTTATACCGCCGCGAAAGTGATTGTTGATTTTATAAATGTTGGTGGATGGTGGTTATAGCGTTGTCACGTCCTATCGTAATATCATATCATTAAGTAATGTAGAAATTTCTTAGATGGCTCGCACCAATTTGAAATTGAATATTGAGGCTGCTCGAAGGGTGGAGGAGGAAAATGAAGGGATAACCCCGCTATCCACCTCTTCGGGCTACGTTGAAGAATTGGAGCGTTTGATAAGGGAGGAAACTTCTGTGGATGAAGTGGCGGAGGAGCAGAGACTCCGAGAGATGGCCTTATCCTCTCGTATGACCCGGGGGGTTATAGCCGGTTCAAGCGATGGAATTCCCCCATCTGCTGCGGTGGAATCACCCTTCGTTAGTATGGTGGGGGAAACTCTGAAAAGTTTGGAGCTTTCCTCAGGACGCTCGGCTGTAGAGGACATGGGCGCCTGGTCCGCGGAAGTTGAGGAATGGAGGGCTAGAGGTGGTATGCCTCCACCGGCGGGGTTGCCTCCATTTGCGAGACCGGACCGGAAGTATGTGCGAGGGGAAGATGGCGTTTGGCGGCGGGTTAAAGGGCCCCGCCAAATGTCATTGGACGATTTAGAGTCGTCGGTGGAGCCGTCACGTCCCGTGAACGAGCCATTGTCGCCTTCTCACCCGGGCCCATCGAGTCTAGTGCCCGAGAGCATGACGGAAAGACCGGAATTCATGGGGTGTGGCGAAGCAATGGGGGCCCGATGGAGGAGGTTCCTTGTCCAGAGAGTTTCCCCCCGAACGTGGTGATGTGTTCGTCAGCCTCGCGGGTTCTCGAGTCGGGGCTGGTTTCGGTAGGTCCTGCGGGGAATGGATTCGGGGAGGGTCGGCCGCGGGACGGGGCCGCCGTTACGCCATCGGGAATGCGCACGCCCCGTATGCGCACGCAAGGGGCCCTTTTCGGGAATTTAGTGGAGATACCGGACGATCCAACCGTGGACTCCCCCATCTTCGGATGTTTTAATTGTTGGAAGGAAGGGCATACGCGAATGTCCTGCGTAGCACCGCGGACGCGGTTCTGTTATAATTGTGGACGTCGGGGAGTGGATCTCCGTTCTTGTCCCCGGTGTGCGGAGCCTCACGATCACTACCTGCGGTTGCATGGCTTTGGTGTTTCGCGGTTGGCTCGGCCCGGGTCAAGTCTTCCGTCGTCCGGTCGGACCGATTTTTCAGTTGGATCAATTAGGTCCCGTGATAACGAGGGTCGCCGGGATGCCCATGAGGGGCGATTACGTCGGTCCCGTTGGGACACGCCAAGGACCACTGTTTCTCCTAATTTAGGGTCGTCGATGGCAGAGCTAACAGAATTTATGCGATCTATCTCGCATCTCCCCATCGCCGCCCAGACCTTTTGTCTGGAGTCCCTAATGAGAGATGGCCTCCCGGCGAGACGTCCTTGAGAAAAGAGGTTTTATTTTGTTGTTGTTTTTTTTAGTTTAAGTTTTTTTTGTTATTATTATTAATATTAGTTTTTGGTGACGGGTATGATTAAATTAGGTGATAGGCATACGAAAGGATAAGGCAAAATGATCGAGATATCGTGATGATCGAGAAAAGGATGAATATCCAGTAAGTGAATCCCATGACTGAATTTTTTTTTGTTTGTTTTATTTTTGACTTACGTTAACAATAAAGAATGACTTAGACTACCGTGTTGTTTAGTTGAAATGTATAATTCATGTAATTTTTGAAAGATTATTATTTAATTGATATTATTGAGGAAATTTAAATTTATTAGGCTAATGTATGTTAACAGTAGAAGACCACCAGCAATGCAAAGTTCTATGTTGTTCGTAAACTAATGTCCACGCTTCGCGGTATCATTAGTTTAGGGGGGAGGTATGACGAGTGGTCGTTCTCCCGGGACAAAAGAAATAACTTATTAATAAATTACATTAATAAATACTTGAAATCGGGTGACGAGCAGGATAGGAAATTGCATCGCTGTTTTTTTCCTTAAGCGCGCTTCTGCGGCTCAATTTCCCGGCCTTTTTTCTAGCCGCCGGTTAGCCTTTAACAATTTTTGCCTGATTTTCAGGCTAAGATATATAACAGTTTCTTAAAACTAGTTAACAATAGATAAACTTTAAAAACTTAACAAACTTAATAACACTGATGACAGCAACAAATATAAAAATGGACATCACAAAATAAATAAGTAACATTTATTCGGACAATCACATTTTTGTTACCAAGTGTCGCTACCATCCTTCCACTACTTTCAGGTGCCTGCTTTTAGGACTTGTACTAAATTAGTTTTTAACAGAGTCCCCACCTATAGGTGAGGAAGGCAGTTTCGGTCATCCGTTGATGTTCAGGGAGACCTCGTGAAGGTAACCACCCTAGGAGAGCGATGTTAATCTCACTAGCTCTGCCGCCGTGGCAGCAGTACCATGATGGTACCGCGCCCAACGACTCGCACCTTGGGACCCACCTTTCTGAGCATCCTGGCTCGTAGCGGTGGCGGGACTCACCTCCGCTTCTCCCTCGGAGCATGAGCCCCCACCTTTCGATAGGGGACCCAACTCCAAGTTACCCAATGGGACCCCATGGGCTAGGGGGCCGATATAACTTACAGCAGGCTAATCGACCCCTCGTTCAACGTTTTTGTGCCCTCGTATGAAGTTAGCTCAAGTTCCCCACTAAGAGGCATTAAAGTCATCGTCCATAAACGCGTTAATTATCTCGATCGAGCTTCTCAACGCGATCATGGAGATGGTCAGGCGATCTTTCTTTTTGATCCCTATTTTGCCAAGCACGTCCCTCGTTTTCTTCGGGATCGCACCTCTAGATCCTACTATTATAGGTAGGACCTTGCCCTTTTTGCACTGGAGGTCAGACATTAGCTGCACGAGCACCGGTTGGTATTTGGTGTTTTTCTCGTCGTGAGCCTGGGACAGATAGTCCCGATGCTCGTACCGGACCGAGACATCCAGCACGAACACTTCCTTCTTGGCGGTTTTCACTACCAAGTCGGGTCGGAACCTCCGCCCTTGTGTCCAAACCTCTGGCTCGACCATCACCTGGTTATGCTGGGACAGCCGTGCCGCTATTAGGTCTTTGATTTCATCGTGTCTGCTTATACGTTTATTCTTGGTCGTTCGGCATTCGCCGAGTATATGACCAAGAGTCTCACGCCTTACGTGACACTTTCGGCAATTTGGGTTTCGTTGTTCGTAAATCATGCTCATCAAGGCCCGGGTCGGATAGGTGTTTGTTCGCAGCTTAATAGCATCCACGACCCGTGATGAGGTGAGCAGTCCACCTCGCAGCCATTTGTTGCACACTGCATCATCGGCAAACTCGTGTGCTCCCTGTCCCTGCCACCGCAGCTTTGCCCAATTTCGGGCGTAGCTGTCGCGCAGCTCATACTTTTTATCGTTGAGCTGGCGAAGTGTCAGCGGCCATGGAAGCCCAAGCGCCTCCGCGCTAGCGGACAGATGTTGGTCCGATTCGTGCACGACTGCCGTGTTGACGGGGTCGGCGGAGTTCATGGCCTTTATACGCGCCCGGAGGTGCGCAATCGGGACCATTACCTCCACCTGGGTCAACCCCAACCCACCCATACTCTGAGGTGTGTACATAAAATCACTACTCAGAGACTGGGGCAGGTGGAGTATCTCCTTTATCGTTCGTCTGATCTCCCCGTCAAATTCCTTGAGAGCTGCCCTAGATGGCATGCTCACTATGAGTGAGTAGGTGAAGCGAGGAAAGATGTGCCTCCTCAGCAGTTCAACCTTCTGCTCTGCCTTAAGCGGCAATTTACGAACTCGCCTGACGAGCTCTCTTAATGCTGGAACTTCACGGCCCCTTATCAGTCCCCTCCACGACGAGACCGTGGCGCCTAGATATTTTGTGACCTCATCGGGCCCCAGGTAGGGGATGGACTCCCCCCCTATTTGGACCCTCGGCCTGCGGCTATACCACGTCTTCCGGAAAGGAACTAACTCGAAGGCCGAGCTTTTCTCCACAGATATGCACATTTGAAGAGCGCCCAAGAAATCCGTCACCGTCTGCAACTGAGTCTGGGCCTCCCCGGCATCCTTCGCGATACAGGTTATGTCGTCCGCAAAGGCAAGCACGGAGAGGTTGTTCCCTTCTATTTTGACTCCCACTGTCTCGTTCAGTCGTTCAATTAGGGGCTCAATGACAAGGTTGAAGATCAACGGGGACAGGGGGTCCCCCTGTTTCACTCCCCTTTGAAGCTTAATCTCCACCTTGCCATCTTTTGCCCCTATGACAGTGGTGCAGTCGCGGTACATTTCCGCGACTAGCTTTGTTACAACGGGCGGAATTCCTTTTCTTTCCAAGCTTAAGGGAATTACGGCGTGGGGGACGGTATCGTATGCTTTTGATATATCTAATACTGATATAACTCCGCCCCCCTCTTTCGATTTTGCAATTGCTGCTTCCAGTGCGTGGACATTCGCGAAGCAGCCATTTTCCGCCGTAAATCCCTTCTGCCTTTCGTGCTGCCGAATGACGGCCCTGATCCTCTCGTCTAGCAAGCCAGAGAAAATCCGGCTTACCATCGAGCTGATCGTAATGGGCCGCCAATTTCGGACATTAGCCGGGTCTTTCCCGGCCTTAGGCAGTAACGTCGTTCGATTCAACTTTCATGCCGACGGGTATACTCCCGTCAGCATTACGAAGTTGAATAGCTTGGAGAGGGCCGTTATGATCCCCGGCTTCCTCAGATCCGACTTGACTATTTGGTCGGTGCCAGCGGCGGAGTCGTCGCGGATTCTGGCCACCCGCCTCTCCACATCGAGAGGGGTAATTGGCTTTAGGATGTTCGATGCCTTGAGAGGGCCCTCGGTCCGGTGATATTGGTCCGACTGAGATGGGCCCTCTCTACCCCACAGCTCCGTGTACAGGGCTTCTACCTCCCTGACACACGGGCTGTCTCGTCTGCGGATTAACGAGTAGTCATTCTCCACGACAATCTCCGCTACCCTCTTGGGGCATTTTTCCCACATTTGCTGGCACCGAGCGTATTCAAATTTCCGCATTTCGGCCTTCCTCGCATCGCGCCTCCGGCCTACTTTGCGGTTGGTCCTTTTTGTTTTCGAAGTCTTAGTCGTCTCCGGGTTTCTTTCGATAGCCGGGGCTATAAACGCGACGAGCTGCGTATACAGGGAATCCATCAACTCCTCATCGACGTTTCCATCGGACTCGACTAATCCCTGTACCGCAACCCGCCAACTCCGCAACCGATCCTCCATTGTGCCACTGCATATCTCCCGGCGAATTGCCTCTTTCCATTCTCTCTCGCCGGGGGATTCAATGCGTTCGAACAAGCAGTCTGGTTGCTCTTCCACCGCATCCACGAATTCATCCTCGCTGCTGCTGCTATTACCCTGTAACACAGGGGGTTGAACGGGCGGGGTCTCGGCAGTAGAGACTGCAGCAACAGCGGTTTCATTTGCTGTGACTTCGGGATGGGTGGCGACTGCTTGCTGCTCGCCTTCGCGGATTCGCCTTCTGGCATCCGATACCTGTTTAGCTGTGCGGTCGGGGAAATGCTTGGCGATTTCGACATTAATATATCGTGTGCCGATATATTCTCGCTCAAGTTCCCCGATCCGCACCAGGTCATCGTCCGACCACTTGCTCGGCCTTCGGCCTGGCTTTCCTTTGGGCTTCTCCGCTACTAACGAGCGCTTGGCATTGCGCGCTGCGGGGTGAACATGCCTCTCGTGCTGAGATCTCCCGCTAGCTGTCGCAAATGCCAATTCGCAGTGATCACATGGGAAGGCTAGATCTTCCACTGTCTCCTGCCACCCTTTGCAGTGAGGAAGGTGGCACTTCCATGACAAGATATTCTTGCACTTGCGGCCGCACCCAGCGCAAAGCCAGGTGACTGATGCCTCTAGATGTGCCACGCCGATGTGTTTGGCCAGTTCCTTACTGCCGATCCAGTACTTCGGTCCCCTCTCTGTCGGACAAATCGGGCACCGTTGTGGATCGTTAATCTGAGCGGTCAGTGTGACGTTCTTAGCCTCCAGGACCGGTGTGTTTCTCTGAGTCGAGCCACTTCTTACTCTCGCACTGGGGGCTCTTAAGGAGGCCCCCCCTCTCCTCCGTCCTCGCCTTTCGACAATTAACTCTGCCGCGACTACGGGGTCCGGACGGTTCTCCCCCGCAGCCGCTTCCGAGGCTTCGTTATTGTTATTCATTCAATCAATACAATTTTTGTTAAAGGGCTAATTGACGTGGCGGTTGGCGCACCTTTTACCAACCGCCCCGAGAGATTCGATCTCCTCGCACGATACCGCGCCTGAGGAGTACACTGGACTCCCGACCCAGTGTACGTGCCTCCTCGACTACTAACCACCTCCGCCTTGGATACCCAGGCTCGGGTCGCTTCCGCCGATTCGGCATATGGCATAGAGGTGTACAGGGACCCTTTGCCAAAGCCATTATCCCATCTTGGCCGCCTCGTCTTGCGACTTGGCGTTACGAATGATTGCTTCTTCACATTGTAGCCATTCGCCGGCACCTAACTAGGTCCGTACCAACTCTCACCACTAAGAGGTGTGGGCTTGGCACATGGTGGCTTGCCTGACACACCGATAACCGATGCTAATGTCAGTATAGTACTCGACGAGCAGGGGACACCGTACAGTCTTGTACGATGCCCCCAGGCGCTTCAATAAATTACATTAATAAATACTTGAAATCGGGTGACGAGCAGGATAGGAAATTGCATCGCTGCAGGTTGAAAGCAATTAACTTTAATCACCAGTTAATAACGAAATTTGTTCGATTTGTTGAGGAAAACGATTGGAGAGGATCAGCTGGTGAAAATAAACAGAGATAGCTGCAAGTAAGGTGCGAGTATATGGAGGTGACGATAGGAAATATACTGTCGAGGACAAATCAAGCAGTCTCTTTTTGCTCACCAGGAGGCGAATCGTAATCCTCCCCAGGGATTGAATTTAATAAAAATATCGAGATATCCCGTCTTTGTCTTACTTTATCGTGATAATTTAAATATAGTTCGAGTAGTTCGGATAATTGATTGTAATACCCTCTTTTCTTAAATTGGCGGGAACAATAGTATATTCTTGTTATATGTACGAGACAAGGATAATACTATTGCCTACTATGCATAACAAGGATGCTAGCTGGATTTTCGAGGGAAAATCGAGTTTTCGGGCCGATGAAAAGCGGGACTCGCACTCACTCGTCGCCCGTTCTCGATAAGGAAAGGAGCCATACCGCTCAAAGTCAAGGCTCAGGCTATTTTATATTATCTTTTGGAGATTAGGAGTATACTCCAAGATAAATTAAAGAAGGTGCGTGGGCCGGGACCTTGTATTTTTTTTGTTATTTATTTTAATTATTAATTATTCATGGGCATTGTTAGTGAGTAAATTAAATATTTTGTTTTTGTATTGTCCTCTCTCTTCTCTAACAGCCGGTATACCAGAGTCGACGATATTTTCAATACTTGTACATTTCTTTCAGCTCGAGATGTTTTTCTTTTTTTTGTTTTAAATCGGGATGATCTATAGGTATTATTTTACTAGTCGAGATATTAGAAATTTTCTGATTTATAGTTTAGTTATATTGTTTATTGAATAAATATGGTTATGAACAAAATTTAATTATTGATGTTACAAATTTATTTCAACTGAACCCCCTTCGATTGGTGAAATCGCAATTTGCACGCGACGCGCCTAGGGTAGAGGTGATCGGGGACAATAGAATTTAAAATTTGTATTTTTTTTTAATATTCAAATTGTTAAACTTTTGTGATCCCACGTCACAATATATATGGTCTCTCGTTAGCTCTCGTCGAGGTAAGACGTGTTATGGTAAACACTAGGCTGCGAGTGAAAAGTAAGTGACAATTACAAGTAAGCAAGACCCTAGATTTCGGCTCTTGCTACGAAGATTAGTCGGAGCACTTTAAGTGCATTCCGACAAAATGGACACACAAAATCTAAATCGTATTAATTCACCAAACAGTTTTTCTCAAGTAAAACAATCTCAAGTTAAAAGCTATGCAACTGCAACCTCCTCAGACTATTTTCCCAAAGATAATCAAGCTCTTATCCTCGATTCAATTGACGGACTCTCCCTTGATGATTATGTAAGTCAACTAATTAAGCTGGTTATACCGGAATATATTAAAGCAATTTCAAGAATCTCTAATAATCAGATCTGTGTATACTTTGCTACCAAAAAAATTGCAGAAGAATTAGTAGACACTCGAAAAACCATTACAGTCCAAGAAAAAATACTATCTTTTAGACCGCTGATTTCACGCGCAAAAAGAATTATTCTATCGAATGTCCGGCCATCTATTCCTCATGATAAACTTGAGAATGCACTTGCAAATCTAAACATTAAAACAGAATCAAGACTCTCGTATGTCCGAGCAGGTGTAACAATCCCAGGATGCACGCACATGGTAAGCTTCAGAAGACAAATTTACATAAATCCTGACGATACTGAAAAACTGCCGGAATCTTTTCCGTTAGAATTTGAAGGAAACACATTTAGAATCTTCGCTACGGCCGATTCAATGATATGCTTTATTTGCAAGGAATCAGGTCATTTAGCAAAACAATGTCCGGTTAATCATAATAGTACACAAACTAACTACACTAAAATTCTTCAAGACATTGATCATGCTCAAATAGAAGGTTTACGAGGAAATTTACCAAATAATACACAAAAGATCTCAAAGGTAGAGCAATCAGCAGAATACACGTATAATAACATATCAAATATAGAAATCTCAGTTTAAAATTTAATTGAAAATTCAATTAACCAAGCCGGTCACTCATCACACTCGCTTATGCCTCCACCGGGAGCAAAAAGAGCCCTGTCGAGCTCAATATCTACATGTAGTTCTACAGTTCCGGAAAATTCTGGTATAAATATAACTAAAAATATCAGCAATACTAGCAAAAAAAAATGCAAAAAAGAAGACCTCAGTTGATAAAGATAACAAAAAACAGATATTAAAATACATACAGATATCATTAAAGAAATATTACAAAGAAATACTACAAGTGAAAGCCTTCCCCTATCTGTTATACAAATTACAGACTTCTTACAGCTGTCATACCGAAATCAAAATATACCAGCACTAGCTCTTCAGTATACCAAAGATTTCTCTTCCTTAATTATGATACTAAGAGTTCTTCAAAAAGAAATGACAGATCAAA
This sequence comes from Sycophaga agraensis, assembly GCA_018906755.1. Lineage (NCBI taxonomy): Eukaryota > Metazoa > Arthropoda > Insecta > Hymenoptera > Pteromalidae > Sycophaga > Sycophaga agraensis. The sequence goes on along the minus strand of JACCIE010000020.1, from coordinate 3,093,061 downwards.
AAATAAAAAATCGTATAAATCGCATTATTAAGAAACTTAATAATGTAGATCAAGAGTCTACGAGCAGCAACGAATCATTTTCAACCGAAGAAAATTAAAAAACAAGAAGAATAATGGCTCGACAAAAAAAATAGCAACAATAATCTAAATATCGTTTACTGGAATGCAAGAAGTATACTGCAACGCAAAAATGAACTTAACCCTATCTTAAAAGGAGCTGATATATTTGTGTGCGTCGAGTCATGGCTGACGCCATCAACTGCAGATTTTCAAATGTCAGGATTCGTTACCTTTCGTAAAGATAGAATGCATTCTACGGGAGGAGGTGTACTCATACTCATACGTAAGAACATAGCGTATAAAGAAATTGAAACTATAAGCTCTCCCGATGATTTGTTCGAAATATGCGGCATTAAAATTACCAACACAAATCCTTGTTTAAACTTGTTTGTATGCTATAGGAGCCCTAGATGTACATTAAATCAAAAACAATAGGAAGAAATTTTTTGTAACTGAACAAAAGGAAAAAATAATTTAATTATTGGTGATTTTAATGCACACAACGTAGTGTAGAATTGTAATAAAACTGATAAAAACGGAGAAAATTTATTTAGCTGCATAGACAAATTCGATTTATTTATCCACAATCACGATACGACCACTCATATGGATCAAAACTCTAGGTCAAATATTGATTTGATATTATCTGATAAATGTATAACCGACAAAATAGAAACTAAAGTTATGGACGAAACTTACGGTTCAGACCATTATCCTATTAATGTAAACATAAATGCGGAAAAAGCAGCACATATAATAAAATCGCACAAAATTCGATCTACACAAACTAACTGGACAAATGTTTTCGCTCGTCTTGAAACAGAATACTGGCAATTTTTTTCTGACAGTTTTGTAAGCATGGCAGTGGACGAAAAATATAATAAATTTATAAGTATAATTACTTTAGTTATTAAAGAAAATACCCCGGAAAAAAAATATGTAAATATTGAAAATCACAGAAATCCTGTATCTTGGTGGGATGAAGAGTGTCATGAAATTAAAAAACTTAGAAAAAATCCATTTAAAAAATGGGAAAAAACAAATAATCTTATAGATTTTATTGAATTTAAAAGAATTAGAGCCGAAATGCGAAAAATAATTTTGATGAAAAAAAGAGAAAACTATAGAAAATTTACAGAATCAATAAACTTTAAGACAGATGCACATCTCTATTTTCACAGCCGAATGTATTGCTGTCAATGATGCCTTAGATATTGCATTAAAAACCTTAAATAAACCAATCTCAATCATTACAGACTCATTAAGTCTCCTGGAAAGTTTAAACAATTGTAAAATTGATATCCGAGTAAATCCCTACATACTCAATATCAAACAAAAATATTGCGAATTTATGATCAAGAAAGGTGATAATGCAAACATCATATTTTTTTGGGTTCCTTCACACTGTGGAATAATGGGAAATGAACTAGCAGATATAGCAGCTAAAAATGCTATCAACATTAATAATCAGGATGACGAGATGCATGTACCGTTCAGTTGTTTAAAAAAATATTTTAAGCAGAATATGAATGAAAATAATAAGGTAATAATTCAAAATATGGGCCTTACTAAAGGAAAATTTTTTTTTGAAAATTACTATAAAAATAATTACAGAACATGGTTTCACAATAAAAACCTTCCACGTGACTTAATAGTGACTGTACACAGATGTAGAGCAGATCATTACAATTTAGCCTCCTCGTTAGCCAGAATTAAAATTGTTGATGATCCTAAATGCAATTGTGGTAGCAGCAACCAAGACCTTAACCATATTGTATGGCAATGTTCACTATATAACGAGCAGCGATGCTATTTTATACAGAATCTTCTCAAACTGAAACTTCAACTTCCGATGACAGTATCTATCATACTAAGTGAACCAAATATACCTGCTTGTAAATATTTCTTGTTGTTTCTAAAAGATTGCAAACTTAATGTATAAACTAAGATTTAGCTAATAAATCTTTATTTGTAAGATTTGAATGCTTAATAAAAAAAAAAAATATATATATATGCAAAAATACAATAAGAAATTATGACGTAAAAAATAACACTACATAAAATAAGTTCAAACAAATGTAAAATATTATAATAAGAAAATCTCTGTAAACACTGCACAGGAGTGAGAGAGAAAGATAGAGATAAGAGAGGGAGAGTGTGAACCACTCTGTCTCACTCATTAGGCCCTATGGAGGCCTGGGGGTCTAAAAGGGATGCGTTTCCATTGGGAAATCACTTCCACTTCCACCTCTGTTCAGTCAAGCGCTGGACAGTCCCAAAGGTCACAGCTTCGAGTTGGACTGAATCCTTCTGCAAATTTTCCAGTTTAGAGCTGGAAAGTTTCAGAAATTTCCTATTTTCCTTAAAACTACAGATCCCAAATGCTTCTAAATCGAACTTCAGCTTCGAGCTGGATTTCATTCCCTGGTTCCAAAAATCCTAAGTTCCTAATTCAAGTTTGAGCTACAGACATCAGAGTCTCTTTCTATCTCCCCTGTGTCGCAGTGAAACCAAAAGCTAATTAATAAAGTCAAGCCTTGCCAAGGAAAACAACGTTGAATCATTCATCCTACACTCAACCATTTAAAAGAAGTAAGTATTGTAAATTAAGTTTCCCCGCTCCTATTTCATGGTATCCCGGATCATCATCATAGTTGGTCCAGGGATTCTCTCCGCCAGATGCGTCAAGCGAGCTGTAAGGAGATCGATCTCACAAACTGTGAGATACATAGGGTTGTTCTCCCTTCCTGTCCGAAGTCTCCGTACAGACCTGTTGAGGAATACTTCAATCCTTTTTTTCAGCCTCTCTGATGCATAGGATTCCCCAAAATCTTAACACAAAGTAACCCCACCTATTCAATCACTGCCTCGATCCCTAGCTCTTAGTCTCTTGAGACTAGGCTTAAAACAAGAGGCACGGCTTTGCGCTTCATAAGTCAAGTGACACCGACGTCACAATACCTTATCGGACGGTCGGAAATTTTATTTCTCTATACAAATCTTTGTCACCACGCACACTATACACCACATGCACTAATATTTTTTTCAGGGCAAATGACAATTTGTCCAATCACGTGCGTGCTCTGCACCGGCCTAGGAGTAATATCGTAGATCGTGAGTCCGAGCTAGAATCGATACGAGACAAGAGCCTAAATTTAATTAACCGCGTAGCACTACTGTAAGTCTTTAGGAACGAGTAGCCAAGAAAGAGAGTAGTTTATTTGTAAATTTTTTACAAAATTATTGCACAAATTAACAATTAGAACATGAAATCATCTTAAGTCTACTTACATATAAATTATGTCACGTATTCGTTATTATCACAGATGTAGCGCAATGTATGGCAATAAATAAATAAATAATTGATATGTAAAATGAAGGATAAATACACACATATTCAAGATACACGCATACAACTAATTTAGGGCACAAATCAAAACAAGATTATGAGAACGACTGACTAGAATAATCCATTGTGATATCCCGACCTCTCAAATGCAAGAGAGAAAGAGAGAGGAAAAGAATCGTGGAGCCGTGCCATACTAAATTATAAACATACGTTTAAAGAAGTATCATCTCTGGTCGTCTTTTTGGTCGCAGCTACAAAGCCCAGAACGACAGAAAAAACGACATGCAAAAAAAGTATTAATCCAGCATGACATAAACTCGTATGAAATCTATATTCTAATTTAATTGAAAAAAAGAACTTAGCAACGTGTAATTTTAATAATACCGACTTGTGTAATTGTTTTTAAAAATATAACAAATATATTAAAAATAATACTTTAAATAATACAAATTTGTCTATAGAGGCCTTTAATGAAATGATGTTTTATTTAGTTATATGCTCTATTATATTTTCGACTTCCTCGTAAGAATCGAGATTCTGCTTACCAATGCGTGTCCCATCAATGAAAAAAATGGTAGTCGAAAGGAGCCAAGTCCGGTGAATACGGCGGCTGAGGTAGCAGGTCCCAGTCAAGTGCTTTGATTGCATCCTGAACCAGTTTTGCTTTGTGTACAAGTGCATTGTCATGGAGCAAAATTACCTTACCGTATCTTCTGGCCTATTCTAGTGGATTTTTGAACAATGCATGGTTCAAATTCATTATTTGTTGTCATTATCAATTAGTATTAACTATTCCATCAAATTTTAACAACTCCAAACTTTTCTGGTGGTTTTTCACGATCTTCATTCCTCACATCAAAACTATTATTTTTAAACCGTTGAAACCATCTTTTGTATGTGGCATCTTATGCATACAGCATGATCACCATGTGCCTCGATAAGCATTTGATGCGACTCTGCAGCACTTTTCTTCAAATAAAAACAAAAAATTAATGTTTTCCACACATCATCACTTTCTCGTACAAAATTCGATATTTTTAACACAATGGAAAAATATAAAGCTGTTTGTTTAATGACTTGAGGTGTAATAAATATGCTTAACAGTTGTCATAACAACCAAATCAAAAAAATGAATTAAAATTCGTTTACAACATATGTTTCCGATTGAAATATCTTGGTGCTCACTTTATACCGATATACCTGATAGAGAGTTGAGATTATTCATGGATTCTTTCGATAAAGAATGGCTTCATCACCGAATTACTACGTGTTTCCGCTAATCTAACTCTAGGCATACGCTTTACCCAAATTTGGCGGCATCCTCGGCTGCATCACGATGAACTGCGCAATTTATTGAAATCAGGAGTAGAGTCGAGGTCTCATTTAAATACAGCCATGAACACATTTCCACTTCTCTCTTTTGCCTTACACTCTTAAAATTTGTTTACTTTTATAAAATTATTAAAGCTTTCTCTTTTTTTCTCACTCTTTTTAAACGATTATGATATTTGAGCATATTTAAATGTTTCTGTTCTTTAGAATTGAATCTTAGTAAGTATGAGTCAATATGCCTCTGTAAATCTGACATTATTTAAATTATTTTCAAATACTCACTATTTAAATGTTATAACAAATGTATTGATTATGAACTAATAAATTTTACAATGCTTTCAAAACTATGTTATATGATATTTAATAAAGTATTTAACTATCTATGATTACCTTTGATTTTAGAATAATTATAGGCCTAAGGTGAAGAGATGAATAATATGTTAATTATGCGATATTTTGTAAAAATTTATAAATAAATAATTATCTCTCTACTACCAAGATAACAAGATAGATGATTTTCAGTACGTACTTTGTTTGATACTGAGATATTGCAGTTTTCATATTTATATTTTAAGAGAATCTACTAAGTACTAAGTGTGTGTAAAAATATATTAACAGAAAACGCTTCTTTTTCATTATACTACAGTTGTATTTCAATCTTATACTCAGTATCATTATAATCACGTATAACTCTTCAATATAAACATTCAATAACTTGTATTTAACATCAGTTAGGAATTATCCTCGTGCTTTCTCTACTAAAAATCATTAACCCTACGGAACTCATATATGTCTACCCTGTAAACCTCACCTACAAACAACTCTTGATAATCACCATTGTATTAACCATTATATTTAAATTTTGTTGAGAAAAAGAGCCAGGTGTGCAGTTACATTCCAAGTTACTTTGCTCTACGGTCACGTGAGTGTGTGTGTTTACATTGCATTTGATAGAAAAACTGTATTATGTTAACTTAAATAATTTAATAACTATGAATAAATGAGTTATTTATTTTAATTGAACATGTTATGTTTATGGAATTATTGTTTGACAAGTTAATTAATTTTTTATTAAGATAGAATTAATTTTACGTTTTTATTTCGATATGTACATCTTAAATGAATCTAAAATAAATACTCCATCGAATTCACGTTTCGATTTATACTCTTGTTTTATAAAGAAATAGGAAATGATTGTATAAATTATGTATTAAAACCTTGTCGTAGCATTTGTATTTAAAGTTTTATAAAACCAATTCTTTGTAAATGTATTATTTATAATAGTTTTTAGAACTACATAATAGTATCATTTATTATAAATAACTTTACAGGTGCTTTACATATTGTGACTGATGGATCGCGCCGATTCTAGGCCAGGAGTGCGAGCGCGCGGGAAGACAAGGGCTGCAGATCACGACATCCAGTTTCGTCATGGAGCTTGCGCCGCATGGACGGAGAATTTCCGATCGCGGGAACGTTTTCATTTTGGGATCAGAAAAGTGCGCCATATGCATCGCCTGAGCGAAGAGCCACCGAGGAAGCGACCCAGGGTTCGCCGTTGCCTACGCCCGACGAAGTTGAAGCTCCCGCGGGATAGTGGAAAAGTAGGCCCTATTTCTACCACAGTTGCGACAAGGAGGGTCGCACGCATATTCTCGCGGTGATCGCACCTTCACATCTTCTTGCCCCAATCAATGTCAAGTGATCGCGCTCATCGGGAAAACCCACAAAGGTCCTTCGGGGCGTGTCGGGCTTCCTCTGTGTCAAGCTAGGGGCTCACATTAGGAACTGTTCGTCATGTTGGGATATCACGATGGATATTGTCCAACCCATCGCGAATAAAGGCTATATTTTACTCGAAAATACGGGTGTTTATTTGCCACTGCTTCTAATCCCTCTATGCACTTATTCAATCACGATACTCAGATACGAATAAGAATCTGTAAAAGTATGTTACTAATAAGCATGTTCTTAACTTTTCAATTATATACATGAAAGAAACTATTTAGTATACATGTTTTACACATTGATTTAAAACAAAAAAATTATACTTCTTATTCATTTTCTTGCGTCAGCGCAGCTCACACAATTATAAAAAAAATCACTTGTGATCATATATTAATTTAATTATTGATATCCTCTTGCTGAGTCCTTATTGAGACCTCTACAGTTATCCTCTCGCATTTTATACCAAAATTATTTTTCTTCGCCTGTCATATATTCTGATATTAAGGATTCTATAGAGTTTTGCTTACGTACAAACTTTCACAATGATTATCTGCATTTGCATTTTTTAAGCTGAACCGTAATTTTCGATTAGTTTATGTACGTTGTACAAAAGTTAACACACAAAGGAGTGTATTTGATCAATTTAATTACAGACGTGCGAGAAAACGTCGATGGGTCCACTTGCAGGAGAAGAAACAAAAAAGCTGCGTGCAAACAAGAAAAGAGTGGAAGCTCAAGGCTTGCAAGATGTCCGGAGCCTGAGCTTGAGGTTCGCGAGGTGCTGCAGGTGTGATCCCGAAGCTCAAAAGGCGTTATGCAAGAGCAAATTTCGAGTCGAAGTCGAAAACCAATTTAATACAAATAATTTTGTTCTGCCTTGCTTTTATATATTTATATATATATTTGTATAATTTTTTTTTCATTTTTAACGTCATATTTTTTTTTTCTACATCTAATGTATAATTTTCTTGAACTGCATTTAAGATATGGTTGATATACGTAATATTTAATTTTTGTATAATAAATCATATACAACAATTTCACTACAAAATTTTCAGAACTTCTTTACAGTTTTAAATAACTTTGCACAGGCGCAACCCTCTCAGGGTCACATCATACAGGTTAGGTAGTTCTAAATCAGCAGTAATATGAAACAGCCTTAATGGTAAACATATAAATTATTTTTGTCCAGAATCTGTTATCTTTACGAACTTACCCAACTATATCTTTAGACAACTTACCCAATATAAAATCAGTATTTGGTATCATGTCTTGTCATCTTATTTATATCTCTATAATCGGCACACAATGTAGTTTCCTTCTTCTCCATACTCTACGATGGAAGCACTACGTGACTGCACCACACATAATACTCTGAATACAAGCCTTTCACATATTACATTATGCCGTGTAACTGTTCAACTTGATTTTGTTTTAACTTTGGTTCTGAATTACAAGAAAAGTCGATAACAAAAATCTTAGGGCCTTCGTTACATCTCAAATAACCAGATGCTAATGGTTGACAGATTAATTAAACAAAAAAAAATAAATATCGATTATAATGTACGAGTATATAGTGTAGAATTTTACTTTCATAATTTTAAAATATTTCATGTATCAATATAGATATTTAGAGTATTATGCAGTGTACATGAAGTGTGCATTGCTTTCAATTCAAAACAATTAACACATAATAATTATTTAAAGGTAAAGAAAGACCTTTTATTTGTTTTTATTTTATTTTTTATTCCTTAGCACAAAGCTAAACTGCCCAACTTTATTAATTACAATAAATACTCTTATAGTTATAAAGAAGCCTAAGAAAGATAAATTTAATTCTTCAAAAATTTTAATTTATATTTTTTATAGAATAAAATCTTAATTTTGTCACATTGGAATAGTCCCCATAATACGAAAACTTATGTATATTATAGTTTAAAGTTATTTCTCTGGTCGATAGTCCTCAATAGATATAATTATACACTAAACAGCAATATTATATCTATATTCAGTTTTGTATCATTTGTTATATTTGTGATATTGATATTTACTTTATGCCAAAATATTTATCTACAAAATTGAATTATAATAACATACTTAAAAATTGCAATTAAACATAATATTAAATTTATTTAATTTTAATATTACTCTAAACTTACCCCATACAGATATTTCCTTAAAATATAAAAATTAGCACTGAGTCATTGATACACCATCTTTAATTTAACGTTTTTCTGTATAGTATTCGGTAATTGTTAAAGTAGAGGTCGGGATGACATTAGTCAATCGCAAAAGGAATTTCACTACCTCCCATTATCATAATAACAAATTAAATTGAAATACAGCGAGAAGATTCTTTTTGATATAAATTTAAAGCTTTTAAACAAAAATTACAATTAAAACTTTACTTTATTCTATGAGCACCTTGTGCCACTTGATTTAAAAACTATCAATATACTTTATATTTTTAATTTTTTAGAATTTTACAAACATATACATACAATTAAATTTTTATATATAATGAGTATATGTAACTTTCGTTATTCATCAAGTTTTCAAATTCCTACATAAGTTACAAATTTAATAATCAACTAATAATAATTTTGTACTGCATAATAACAATATTTATGAAATTTATTTACTTGTATGTCTTAAAAATGTCGCAGGATTATAAATGTAAATAATTATAAATATAAATTATTCCCAAATATATATACTAAAGCAAACTTGACAAATCACACTAATATTAATCAAAATTTTATTTTCTGAAATACCAATTTAATATTTTATAACATATAGTAAATTATTATATTACAGATATTTATGCAATGAAAAAAATTAATGCATAATGTATAATATATTATAACAAAACCCTCATTTATTTATTCACATTCTGTACAAACATATTTTACATAAAATCGATAAAACTACTTCATAAACTCACGCATTCACATCGAAAAAAATCTTTGTTTACACATGCGCTTTCCTAAAAAACAAAAAAAGAAAGGAATATTATTGCGCATTTGACCTATTCCATAAATATAAATACGTTTTTATAATCAATATTTTATGGAATAACCAATACAATTACTGAATTTCCTTTAGCTTTTGATTAACCTATACCATATACCTTTATTTAATAATACATTGTTCTTTCGTGCCTTAACGAACATTGACTTAATAATTATGGGAGGGGAATAAATAATTTTGATTTTTAACGGTCTTATATATTTAATGTATTGGTTATGGCGAATATTCAGCCTGCTTCTTTTTTCTTCCTTTGTAATTAATGCTTCTTTAGTAATACTTTATATAATACGAATTCTTAATTGACAAAAAAAGTATCGTACCTTCGAATCATGGATTTATTTTATTCAGGTATTTAGGAATATCAAAAAAAGAACTTCAATATCAATGCGCAAAAGAATGTAGCTGCATATGGTGTTTTAATTATATTTCAGCGATTCTTATAAAAGACAAATCGAGTTTTTTTCTCAGCAGAATTTTTTTTATTAAACTATTATTAACAAATATAGACGCTTAAATATAAAAAAACGTACGGCTTAAGATTTAGAATCCTTGTTTGGACAAGCAGATATCTTAATTCATTTCTTCTCCACTGCTGTGTAACATCTACAAATAAGTACATGTGAAATATTCAAAGATAAATTTATTTATAACGTAAGTATCTAACATTTAATGCATTTTTATCTATTAGATCTGATTCCGAGAGTTATTAAATAAACGTTTATAATCGTTTTGACTATTTATGGAATATTTATATTATAAATTGCGATATTTTTAGCAACTGAATTAAGATATTAAAAATTGAAACAACTCTTTTTGACTTAGGCTCTAGGCTGTAGCATCTTTCTATATTTAAATAGAATATTTTATCTAAAGGTACGTCACTCTTTTTGTAAGTGCTATTCTTGGCATTCAAAAAACGTTTGAAAAAAATAGTCCATTACATAAACCAAATATTCAAGCGTTATTTCGTAATTAAAGGATATACTAGGTGAAATTATGTGGAGTATTATTTTCATAAATAACATCTTTTAAAAACATGTTTTGTTTAAACTAGCGATTATGCATACAATAGTTTTGTGCGCTAATATAAATTATTACATTTTTGTATACATTAAAAATTCAGTACATTTATTTTAATATTTAGTTTAGTAGTTTTTAATATGCTATCAAAAAATTTAACTCCATATAATTTCTAAATAAAATTCAATACATTTTTTAACAAGACATCATTAATATTTTGACTTGTATTCTATATAAAGCATATACAAGGATAAAGTTTCTCGTTAACTACACTAATGGTAATATGTAAGTATTTTTGTGGTACTGTTCAAACGCAAAGAACAGAATATAACGAGTTGTATTAGGAACGAGAAAAACAAATAATTTTCTCATTAAACTGTTCGCGAATGTGAAACTCGAGAAGTCTTGGTTAAGATTCTTCAGTTCTTAACTAAATTTCTTTTAAATTTGTATAGAGATGCTAACACTGATAAGTCGTATTGAATATGATTTCTGCGCATACAAATAAATTAAGCATTTATCCGTTTTTCTACGTTGTTTTAACAGATCTTTCGTATATTACTTTATCGATTATAGTACAGTTTGCTTTCATCAAATTCTCGAGTTTCGGCATTATTAATCGCTAAAAGTTACTTAGTCCGTTTATGCTGGCCAATGATTTGTAAACAAAAATCGGGCACATGATTGCTACTTTGTGTCTGCTTATATATCATTGTCACATTAGCATATCTCCATTTGGGTTTGGTACATATATAAACATCGCAGTACATTGCGAAATACACGTATCTAATTCTATAAAAATAACGAACGTATGCAAATAATAGTTTAAAAATGTACAATAAAAATGCAGTAATATTGGCAATTTCACATCGGTGGATGCAACAAAATGCAACATTCGAGTAAGTAAAATGCAAACAGACAATTAGTGGGCGATCATGTTTCCCAACCTTAACCTCATCTTTCAACCCCACTTTGCAGCTATGGTGTAAAGTGATCTAAGAAGATCCAAAGCTCTATTATCAGAAGCAGTTCCCTCTTCAAGTGCGATGGCATTTCTCACATCAGCCGGTGCAATCCTTTCTGACCTCTCGACTGCATTGTTTGATGCTACCTTAACATAGGGCGGATTTGAGTTGGTTGCTGCCGTCTTGAATTTACGTCCTGACCTGCTTCTAAATGTTGTTATTAAGGGTAAACTTGGCGTTGAGGTGACTGTTGAGGATGTTTCTACGGATACTGATGATGGATTTCTGATTTCACCAATTGATCTTCCAATTGGTAGATGAAGCTTACTGATTCCCTTGATAAGTTCACGAGACTCTTCAGTAGTGAATTCGTTTACGGGCATCTTAAGTAAAGCGTTTAATAACTGTTCTTTCTCTTCCTCCATAGTCTTATTCATGGGTCCATTGCAATGACTAATTAGAAGAAGTACTAATTGTCTAACAGTAGCATTGTTATCGGCCTGCTTCATGACTTTCATCAATGTGTTTGAACTCGTTTCATTTAGTTTACCAAACATTTGTTGGGCTTTTAGAATTTCATTTTCTGTAATATTGTAAACAGTAATCCGCGTGGGTATATTTTCATCGAGAGATGGAATGGCGTTGGTTGCTGTAATAGATGAAGTTATTGTTGTTGTTATACTAGATTTTGTTGTATATGTAGGAGTCGGCGTTGCTACATTTTCTGTATTAGAATAAATATTAGGCAACAACGTAAATGCCGTCGGCGAATCATTATTGTTTGGAGCCCATTGCCAAGGTGTGGAAATGTCATTAACATAGTTTTGTGGTGTAACCGCATTATTTGCTTCATTATTATCGAAATCATCTATCGAGGTAGGTGTTGTACTTCTATATTCAATGTTGGACGAAGGTGTTATTTTAGAGTCAGTATCCAGACCTCGATTTATATGATCCGGATCAATAAATACCGTAGTCTCCCATAATTGTGTTACTGCTGGCGAAGAGGTCCAATGATGACTGCTAGGATTATTTGTAAATATTTGACCAGTTGCAGGTTTATTAGTTTGATGAAAACTTTTATCAAGGCTATTGTAATTGTTATTATAAGTTGGATGAATACTACTTGCTGTTACTAATGTTTCAGAATGTTGCTGTCTAGGTGTAGTGGTATCATAATAACGTATTCTGAATGGTACTTTAGTAGTCGTTGAAAATTCTTGTGGTCCTTTGTATACAGGTGTAACATCACTGTCTAGTGAGTCGCTTGTTAATGATTTAATATTAGTTGTACTACTGGAAATTGTATTAATATTATTTGAAGTTGAATAGTTTGGAATTATAGGCGCTGTTAAGTCTTCATGAAGTTGATTGATAGTTTTAGTACTAGATTTAATAGGTACCAAGTTTTGTGGAGTAACAATTTCGTAAGTCGCTGGAGTGGAGGATGAAACATAATTATCACTAATCGGTGTTGCATCTGAGGGTTTAACAAATTTTCCATAGGGAGTATGAGTATTTACTGAATTATTCTGGAATCCTCCAAATCTACTTGGCCCATTTGGAAAGTAGTTTTCATAATTTTTTTCAATATTTCCATTAGTACTAGATCGACTTTCACTATACGTAGTAGATTTATAATTTTGAATCTCGTTCAGTTTTTTAGAATCGAATACATTATTTACCTCGTAAGCAAATTTATTTTCCGTATTCAATTGATTTGGTTGGTGAATGTAACTACTTTGAGCTTCATTTAATGATTCATCAGGATATGGCGTCGTTGATGAAAAATATTCGGCAGTATAATATGGTTGATACGTCGTTTCTTTAAAAGCATCAAACGATGTTGTTGTTTCAGGGAAAGGTGTACTAGTTGGTCTTCTTCTCCGAGCGCCATTTATATCATCGGAAAAATCAAGAACTTCATCTTTTTCTTTTGTAACAGATGGATAATCCTCAGTGGTAGTGGCAGAAGCAACTGTTATTTCGTTTTCGCTTTGTGGCGGTGCTGTTGGTCTTATTTCAGTTAGTACCTTTTTAAATGTATCCGGATCTTGTAAGTATGCTGAAAGAGCTTGAGTGAAAACTTGTGCTAATTCTCGTAATTTAGTATTATTAGATTTTTTAACTCCGTTTAAAGGTCCCTCACTTTGTTGTATATCTAAGTCGCTGGTATCTTCATCCGTTAAATTCTCATCACTATTATCATAACTTGAATCACCTGTTATATTATTTTCAAGTGCATTATTTAAGTTAAAAAGCTCTGCGTAAGAACTTATAGTATGTTGAGTTAAAATGCTTGACGGAAAATCTATAACTGAAGTATTTTTCTTTTCTAAAGGATTTATTGTTGTTTCAAAGTACTGATCATTAATTGAGGAATCAGTTGGTTTTTCAGTTTCATAACTCTCATCAGCATTAGCAAAATATAATGCTAAAGAATGTAAAGTAGATGGCCCAGATGAAGTAGGTATGTCGAGACCAGATCTACTATTATTTATATTATTTACATTTAGCTTAGAAACTTGATCTTCAATACCTTGAAGTGATTTCAACATATTTAATGCATGCTCTCTTTCATTAGATGGCCTATTTTCTAAAATACTTTTATCATTGATAATTGTTGTTTGAGTAGTCTTTTCAGGTAGATAGGTTGCTCTATTGCCCGATTTTCCAAAGTTAGAAGAAACATAGTTTTGAGGAGACTTAGAATTTAATATTGAATTTTTCGATACTGATTTATAATTTGAATTAATAGTTGTGTAACTTGGCTGTCTGGTAGTACCAATAGTAGTGAATGCATAATTTTTCGTGAATGGAATATATGGACCAAGAGTTGACATTATTTTTCCATGTTGATACGTAACACTAGTATCATAAGGACTGGGAGTACGGCGTGGTGCATTTACATCATATGTTTGATTAATATTACGAGTTGGTTTTTCGGTTGAGGCACTAACGATGTTTTGTTGATAAACTTGAGATTGTGCTTTAGATGGATAATTTGTTGAGAATTTGGGCGATCCAAATCGTGCACTATCTTGAGCTTGAATATCTTCCGTGAATGCAGGATCTATAGTTGATCCTCTGTTATCAGTAGCAATATTAGAGTGTATGGTATTTTGATTATATAATCCCTTATATACTGGAGCCAATGTAGTAAATGCTCCTACATAGTTATCGGGATAACGTGTAGTAAATTCATTACTATCGTGATTAGTAGTGGCAGTTTCAGTTTGAGTAGTAATATCTTTAAAAGAGTTTTTAGTATAGGATCTCGGTGTGGTCTGTGGTGGCAATGTCGAGATTCGTTCGCTGTTAAAAGTTGTTTGACCTACATTTACATTTCCATCGCGATAATTATCTATAGAATAAGAAAATGGTGATTCCGTAGTCGTGAATTCAGGATATAATGTTGTTGTTTCAATATTAGAATAAGTAGTTGATTGCTCCTGAGAACCTTTTTTGTAATAATCAGTATTCGCAAATATTTTTTGAGTAGTAGTAGGTTCATCCCTCGGCGACAAAGTTGTAGTTCTTGGCTTATATATAGGCGTGAATGTAGGTCCTGGGAACGCTGGAATCCCAACTCGGGAACGAACGAAATTTTGCGGATTTTGATTTCGATTACTGGGTGTATTAACAATAGTCGTAGTCGTAGGTTGTAGAGGAGTATCTGCATCATCAATTGATGACTTATGATTTGCATAAAACGTATTAAATTGATTAGTACTATGGGGTTTATATCGATTTCCTCGACTCGATGCAAAAGCAGCACTCTCTGCTAGTTGTTGAAACTCACGGATAGGACTAACAGTAGAGGTACGGAAAGTTGTTGTTTCGGTATATGAAGGTGTTACTTTCTGAATAGGAACATTGAAATTTTGTCGTGTAAAGCTACGAGGTTTTGTTGGCTTGCTATTCAGTTTATCTTCACGCTGAGTATTTACGTTTGCTGCTGAACCATAATATTCGTCTTCTTGACTGGATTTTACTTGATTGTTATTATAGTACTTATTAGAATTTCTTTGATCATAATTATTTGCCTGACTAGCTTTCTCGTCGTTAGACAACAACTGATTTTGTTGCCTATTATTCGGAGGCTTGCTATAATCATCCTTAGCACGAGTTACTGCAGAATATGAGGTATACTGACTATTTGAATGAGTTTCTTGATTTTCAGATTTAGTATTTGATTTCTCAAAAATTTGATTAGGATCAAAGGATTGTATAGGTTTTGAGCTCTGGCCATTTGGTAACTGATTTTGTGCAGCGGATGAGCCGTAAGGATTCATTCTTCCGTTTTGACGTCCATTGTAATTATTATCATTATTTGATCTATGAAATTCAGAATTCATCTTCTTGTTTTCAATACGCCTTCGTTCTTCTTCTGCAAGAAGCTCTGCACTCTGCTCATAAAGTTCTGCAGATTTGCTGCAATCCACCTTAAACCACCAATCGCAAATCAATTGCGACTGTTGGAAGATGGTACCATTTGGACAGAGAAAAGAAATTTTCCGCCCATTATCGCATATGTGGAAGACCTAAAATTAAAATAAGAATTAAATCTTTGCCATTTAAAAATGATTCATTTATATTAAAAAAAAAGTAAATAAAATGATGTAAATGAGAAAAGGAAAAATATATTTTTAATTGTGTAATTCAAATTTGTAATTCAAAATTTATTTCAAAAACTATTAGTCATACTGATATACCTCTTTCTAGCAAAAGGTAATGCTTGATGCTTAATAGATTCATCAGGCATTTGTATATTTAAAATTTATTTTCATTTCAGATTCGTCAATACTTATATTTAATAATTTAATAGATAGTTTAAAATATCATTTTATGTTTGTTTGTATTTCTATTCAAAAACATTATGTAATAATAACTTACTTGACAGTTAGTCTCCAAATCAGCATAGTAACCACCCTTTTGTCCACGACAACTAAATGAGGTAGCAGGAATCGTTGTAAGTGCTGGATAATCCACTCCAGGTTGACCCGTTATTTCTATAATATAATTAATAATTTCATAATCCTTTCTCTTGATATCCTACTTCATGCATATCTTTATAATCATTTATCACCATTTCAAAACTTGCCAATGAATGAAGATTATTAATTAATACAATCAGATATTAATTTATTTTTGTTCTATATAATGTAACTATATACTACACAGGGAGAAGGACATAAAATTCAACTTGACTTTTAAGTAAACTTGATAAGACCAATTTTATCAATAAAATTAATTTCAGGAAAAATTAAATCATAATTAAAAAGCTAATCAATTGCCAATACATATTAATATTTTTAATAATATTGTTAGTTAATTGTGAAGTTCAGAACTATTGATTCTAACAATACATTAGTAAAAATTTCTATTTTATAGTAAAATATATTTTTGTCAAATTTAAAAAAATTAAGGATATTCCATCATTGATTAGTTTACGAGGAGCATGCAAAAAATTTTAATTATTTTATTAATGTTTACATATCAAAAAGATGAAATATTAAATCTTTTACGTTAAAGCATTAAATAAAATAAGGTTTGTACTATTAGAACTCTAGGTTTCTGATCAGGTACATGCATTACTACTTAGTGTAACGGATGCTTAAAATATCTACAATTCTATAAATAATTCTACTTCAACACTAATACTTATTAAATTAGTTATTACGTTGTTGTTTAATTACATTTCTTTATTTCAATTTTATTGAAAATTATTGTGTTGAAGTATTCTAAAAATGTATGGAACATATTACATTATACATTTTTGGAACGTTATTAATTTTCAATAAATATATGTTTACGAAAGAGTATAAGATCGAGAAAAGCAAAAAAGTAATTTATACATTTCTGACTGTGTATATATATAATTAAATTTTCTATATTTAACATGCTAGTTAAATGATTAGCTAAAATGTTTAGTATTCAGGTTAATTTTAGAAAGCATTATACCCGCTTTTTTGAGCCACTCTCTCAAAAACTTCTGATTCCCAAAGAAAACTAGGAAAAAAGATAAAATTTGCAAATTTAAATTAATTTTTATGAAATGTAATATTTGGATATTGTTTTATTCTTAATCGTGAAAGTTATTGAAACCTTTGATTCCTAGGTACTCGCCATTCTTTTCAGGTGCAAGTCTTTTGACGACTTTACGTAGAGCTTCGATATCCTCCACTGATTCCTCTGCACTCGCCACATCTAACTCCGTAAGGAACTCGGGTAGTCTTGATCTTTCTTCATCCCGCGTTGTCTGTAAACAACAAGTATTGCATTAGTAATTTAAAAAATATAACATGATATATCTAATTGATTGAAAAAGTGTTTTTCAGAATTGTAAAACATTTACAATTATGAACCTATATTAATATATTTAGTGTATTTATGTTAGTTGATATAATAAACACATTGAGTATGTGTGCGCGCGCGCGTGTGTGTGCAATAAATAAATCTTTACATCCATACTTTTATAGAGAGTAATGCTGTAATAGATTCGGACTCAAATCTAAAACATAAATCATTTAAAGTATTTAACTATCATAAGTCACTACACTTAAGGCATTGGAAAATAAATGTTATACCGGGACAGAATCCGTCATTATGCTTAACAAATCTCGCGCAAGTATTACGGTCGTGCTTTTACAATGCAATGAGGCATGGGTGACATGGGTCAAATTAAGCATAAGTACATCGTAAATTTCGAATCTACTGTAGCGGGTAAAAATTAATTAATTTAAATAACAATAAAAAATAAAACAATAGATATAATATACAGTATATTAAAAGCTTATAAATCATGATGGTGACTTAAATGACATTTTTAAACTAGTAAATATTAAAATGAAATAACAATTAAAATCTATAAATATTAAAATAAGAGTATGTAATAAAATTATAAGATAGTTAATGAGATAGTAAATAAAAAATGCTTACAAGATATTAACAATATTGATCTGATGGTTAATCTTTGTGATTAATCTTTATTTAGTTATGAAAAAATATATAGTTACAATATGAAATTAAGAAATTAATATTTTTTAATAAACTATGTAATGTACTAAAGATAAAGATGTTTTCTTTAAAATTTTTAATTTTACTGTACTGTATATAGCAATGTATTTTTGCTGTGTTTATAGTTTATTCACTATTTAAATTAATAATGTAAAATAAAAAAAATTCTTAATTTTTTTTAAATGAAATCTTGTCTTCCTTTAGATGTAAAAAAAACTTTTATACTACAATTCATGTTTATCTCATAATTATCTGATATTTCTTGATTCGAGATCAAGAAAAGCAAGACAAGACAATATTACATTTTGATGATAAGCCCAAGACCAAAACAATGTTTTATTAAATATTGTATCGTCTTATATTGTGGAGCCCCTAGTTTATATCAATCAAAATAAAAAAACTGGAATCTTAATTAAAAAAGAAATATTTATAACACGTAATATATAAGATCATAATATTAAAGTTCTAAATAAATATGCTTATATAGTCAAGAAAACATGAGAACGTAAATTATCCTAAAATTTTTGTTTTTTTTTTGCTTACTTATCACCGTACATATTGATATTGATGACCTTCGCTACCCCATTCACCTAAACCACCTCACATATAGAATGGCTCTCACTCACAACATTCGCTTATTGTTTAAATTCTACTCGTAGGTGAAGAATATTCCCAGTTGATGGAATCACGTTGCATGCGTGAGAATTTACGCACATGACTTCTTAAAGAAATGAAGAGAGGATTCATCGTGCCCTCGCTTAATGCACTACTTGAATGAGAGTTATGCGCACAAAGTACTAAAATGATAATTAAATAGACGTGCGAAAACTGCATCCTTAATAAAAGTCGAGATATGATTATGTTTTTATTACTTTATATGAAATTTATTTTCACCAGTAAGTAAATCTATATACAAACTCGAAGCATAGGAAGTACGTACTTTCTATGGTTGAGGAGGTATGAATGAACAGGGTATTGACGAGCTCCTACAGACTAGCAACTTTTCGTACATGAAATAATATTAGGTTGCTTGATTACAGGATTACTTGCATGTATTTAAAAAATTTTAGAACTATATATACTTTTTGTTGCAGTTATTTATAATACAAAAAAAATTAATTAAATTATCCGAAAGTAAACTTAAATTCTGCGAATACAGATGTACCTTAACGATAAATATGATAATAAATGCAAAATGACCACGCATTTTACATCTGCTCTGAATGAAATTACTTTTACTCGTATTATACTAATTAATCTACGTATTCCTTTTCTCTGCCCCTCTACTTTTTTCAACTTCCGTTCATTCTCCCATACTTCACTTTTAGTATGCATATAAGCTTGCGTTGATGTAATCCAACCACTAAGAAAGAAAAACTGACGCTTGTTTTAGAAACTTTTAAGAAGGCTGTAAACTCGTAAATCTTTCACCGTCTTGCTTGCTCTTTAAGATTACTTGATTTTATTTCCCTTGTAAACGACTTTTTATGGGATAGAGGAAAAAAGGACACTTGCTTCGACAGCATTTGCATCGTATGATATATGTACCATAAATGATTTTACGGTTATTTGTAGGTTTTATAGATACGGAGAAAAATCGAAATGAAGATGAGAAAATATAAAATAGTATCTGGTGGAGGTGATAGAAAGAAAACCTATAATAAGGAAAGAAAAATAGCGAAAATTTTGAAAAGCAATATTATAAGGCGAAATGTAACTAATTCGTCGAGAAGGATTCGAAAGGATAAAGAAGGTAGGTAAATTCGTTTTGGTGTGTCAAATTAGAGTGAGAAAGGTCGCGCTTTTTTTAACTGGTCTTTTTCTCAATTCACGTATCAAAATTTAATTGTTGTTATAGTTTTTAATCGTAGTTATAGTTTGAAGCGGCAAAAGTGTTGCGCTTAAGTTAAAGTTTTCTATCGTTTTCTTTGATTTTTTTTCTATACATTAGATTGGATTTAGTCGCAATTCATCCGGAATCTGAGAAATCCGAGATTTAAGTAATCCTAGGATGATGATATTACTAATACTACTATACTACTATACAATTACTGATATTACTATTGCTTGGTATTGCTATCTACACTTAATTATTAAATAATTTCTCGTATAAATTTAGCATTATTTTAAATTTCTTTAAATAATTAAAAGTTCTTTTTTGTTCTGTGAGTAACATAACTTCTTACATGCTCCATTTTCGACCTGTAACATTTGAAAATGGAGTAAATTAAATTTTGAATTTTTTTCAATGTAGATTTCAATGTTCATCCGTTTTAAAAAAACATTTATAAAAGGAGGTTGAGAAGTATGACATATTAGGATGGCAGATGAATTATTTTTATGCATAACTAAAAGATATGTCTATTGGGTAGCATGTCATAGTTTACGAAGTGATTAAGTACGATTTACATTTATTTTTTTTTGTATAACTCTCTGTCTATAATGTTCACATAGTTGGATAAGTTACATGACTAATTTTGATTAAGAGTAAAATACTTTTAATTGATGAAAAAGTTGAGTGTGTTACATATTTCAATGATTTTTAATATTTATTTTTTTAAATAAATTACTGTTCTAGACTTACACATAAATAATATAATATTTTCGTTTAAAACTTATAATTATATCTAATCAATACATGTTTTGAGATTTTAGGATGCATAATAATCTTCTGAATTAATCTATGTAATAAATCTAAAGTAAATAAAACAAAATTAGTAAGATAAATGATTCTACTCGTTCCAAAAAAGCTGGAGCATTCATTTCCATAAAAAAATTATTAAGTAACTTAAAATGCATTTAAAACGTTAATGTACACGAATACAGTTATAATAGCCAAAATTCTTTTTAATTTACGTGAGATACAAGTGGTGAAAGAAATAAGACGTAAATAAAATAATAGATTTTCTTTGCTTATTGATTGTATTAAGTTATGTTATTGTAATCATTGCTAGGTTTTAAACTGCATATTGTTACAGCAATAACTCTAGAAACATTATTTTGTACGTAATATATATATAAATAAAAAATAACTAACAAGTTAAACATTAATAATATAAATTTATCGATAAATAAAGAACCCTGTTATGTTTTATAAGCTAACAAAAATAATTTTTTTTAAATATCAACACTATTAATATAAGTTATTTTATCATCGCAAAATAATTAATTGAAGATAAATATTTCTTGATTTATTTTTGTCATATTTAACAGTGCTAATTAGCATAAGATAGTTTAAAATGAATATATAATTTATAATAATTAACCATTATTTGAATGTAATACTGACAACTAAATATATCTATTTATAATTGTAATTTATTGATTCTCATACTTGACTTTATGTTCCCTCACAGGTCGTTAAAATGTTATGTTTAAAACTATTAAATGTCACAATGAAACTCTAACTTAAAAAAAATTCTTTTTTAATATAATTTGTTCACAATAGTCATAGCAATATTTCACGGTAAAAAATAATTTGTATTAAACTGTCAAATTCAATCTCTCTTTCATTGAATCATAATGTAAATCCTAGGATGTAAGAGAAAGGTCTAATTTTCCTACACACGTGTATTCAGAAATTACAGTGCTTTCGCAGCATTCTAATAAGTATTATTCTGAAAAATATTATGCTAATTTTTACTATCTCTCTAGTAAATCAAGAAAAATTATCATTTTTTCTAGTAAAAAGTATAATATGGTACAAAGTACCATTGTTTTACTAAAAATTAATATATTATGTGGCTACTTTTACTATACGGTAATTTTTATCGAATTGACCAGCTGTAAATTTTTGGTACAGTGTGATTAAAATTACTATAACATTTTTCTAAGCTTTTGTATAAAAACATACTATACTTAGTCTGAGAAATAAATTCTTATAACTATAATTCACAGGGTATATAGTAATAATTTATTTAAAAATTTTATATCTTACACTATATGTATTTGAACTATATATTGTAACTAGAATTTCATTTTCAAAAAATAATTTTTACAAAAAATAGGAAATAAGATAAACATATTTATTTCCTTATATTGAAACTTAAGTTATAAGAATACCATAGAAATAGTATATCGATGAATGTTTATACGTAATAGTATATAACACCTGTACTGATCGTGAAATTGTAGTATTAAAAGAATGATAATCTTTTTAGCAAATATATGAAGAACGTGTGCCTGACAAAATATTGTCTTTTTCACTTATGTGAAGTTCACGAATAATTTTGAAAGAGCCTAAATAGCTGAAACAATTTCATAACTTGATCTAATTAGAAAACGTTGTGATTTTCATTAATGTATGGATATCTAATTAATAACAACTGATAATAATTTCCGTTATTAATTATATATGAAATCAGCTCATTCCAGTCCTCGATACGAGTGCAATAGTATACATAAGTAAAAATATAGTACATAGTAGTTTATAGCGTTTCTTATACTTTGTTCCTATCGATATTAACATTATAATTAGGTTAGTTGCATTAGTAAAACTGACTTATGTATAATGCGATATTATTGATGATGTACTTAAAACACAAAGATTAATGAAAGCATCATAGACTGGTAGACTTTTACTCTTCGCAAAACTAAGGTGAATGTTTCCGCAGAAGTAATTAAAAAGTTTCGTTCTACTGTTCTTCTTTATCCACCCTAATACTACCTATTTTGATTGAATTCCATTATAAAAGAATAACTTTTCATCGTTGGAAACAAAAGATTGCTATTTTTTTATAAAGTTCCATTACCTAGAAAATTTTGCTTGACTTTCAAGAACTACATATTGACGTACCATTTATCTATATAAACCAATTTATAACAATTATTTTCAAGGTTCTTAAAATTATAATTATATGATACTTAAAGCTAGTTTCAAAACAAAAAGTGTACATTAGTTTCAAATCGTAATATTTACTACTTTTGAAATATTTATCAGTAGAATGTGTCAATTACTTGTACCAGGATAGATGAGGACAATAAATAAGTTTGTATAATCAAATTTATAGGATTAAATTATTACAAGGGCTTCGGTGTTGCTTCGGTAGGCTGAAAATAGAATCTGTCTATCAGTCCCCGCAGTGGACCGTTCCGCCCGCGAGCAACCCATACACCGCGTAATAATTGCGTGCATTTGGCCCGTTCTCAATTCGCGGCTTGTCTATTTTCTAAGAAATTTAATCCTTTTAAAAAATGTTCTACATTTGAGCATAACCAAAACGTGGTCATCACTTATTCAGGGTGCTAGGAACAGTTTCAAGAGAGTCAAACGATCTCGTCTCAGCAGTGAAGTTTCGATGAACCGTCTTGATGATATGTCCACGTATCCTAAAAATCACCATACCACAATACCACTACACCATACTAGGTTAGCCGTGCAAACTCCGCTACGTTAATACTTTTATAATCTAATAAATATACGTATCTAAGTATAAGTTTTAATTTAAAAATAATAATTATCTCAATTCGTTACAGATCGTGTAAAATTATTATCTGATTAGAGAATATTACCGCGCTTAATCTATTTCTAATAATTCATTCACACCTCTAAAATAATAGCTTACAAGCGTTCATCAAAATGTATCATTAAAAAGTAATTTTCTTTTACTATCGGATTATCTTATTTATCGGATTAGCTTATCGGATACTTTGATATTGTGGTTGATGCATGTATATCAATAAATAAAAATCTGTAAAACCGGTCTTGCATTTGATTGAATTATAAGAAAAATGACGTAGGAAATAATTTCATTTTCGAAATACTTGATTAAAAAAATTGGAATATTGAGTATAATATTGAATATGTGAAGTAGATTCTCATACGAGGAAAGTGGAAGAATAGGAAGTTTGATTAAATTCTTGGAGAAACCTCATCCTGGGCCTCTTCGTATCGCAAGCGAATCCCCGCGCAATAAGAAACTTCCCTAATTTAATTCTGATAGATATAATATCAGAATTCAAGTTTTCTAAATGAGCTGTATATATTATGTAATATCTAATAATATCTAACGATATCGATTTTCTGAATATACATACTTTAATGCGAATGTTTTAAATGGATCTAATTCATTTTTGATTGACATTAAACTAGTGCTATTTTAGATTTAGTTGGGAATGTATTTAGAGTGACGAAAAACATGTTTTTGAATAGACAAATTATCTTTTATAATTGCAACAAGGTAAAAATGCATAAAAGTGTAATCAATCGCATTCAAGGGCAATTATAAACAATGACCCAATACGTGTGTCTGTGTGTGTGTGTGTGCGCGCGCGCGCATGTGTGCACATGTATCAGGTGTACATCAGTCTCGGCCTAATTAGTCTGGGCCGAAAGTCGATTTGCGATAGCGCTGAGAAAAAGTGCATGGGCATTCGCACTAGCGCGTGCGAAAGAGCGAGAGGGAGAAATATATCGCGAAAAGGAAAAAATACTAACGAGTCCGCGCGTAATACACGTGTTAGATAACATTATCGGGGCCGGGCATCGGTCGGAAAGGCGACCCTCCGACGCAACGCCGCGGCTCCGCGGCCTTCCGTGAAATATGAGTTAAACGATCGTTAAATCGATCCGGTCACGGTTTGCCGCCCGCATGTACGCACGGCGAAACCCCCGGCGAGCCGGTGTATCTCGTGGCATCGGTCTTCCGTCGGACCGAAATCGCAAATAAACCGACGCGCGAGCTTACGCAAACGGCCGTTGGATAACTCTTTGTTGGTGGTGCTTTATTGACGGTCTGTCCGCGGATCCGACACCGGTGTGTCATTAACCGACGCCCGTGTGTATAGTCGAGTCCTACTACCGAGGCTTGATTGAGGAGAACAATGTCCCAGGGTGTCAGTGACGGTGAACCACAGTGTTTGCAAGCACTGTCTTGCCGCGATTCAATGTAACGCATAATATAAAATCCTCGCGTGCAACCTGAGTTTATTTTCGATATTGAACGCGATGTCTGGACAGGGTTTAGTGAGGGGTTAAACTTTCCTATTTAAACCGGTTGTGGATTTTTTTGCATGTTATGCAAAAAGATCAAAGTCGAATTTTTAAATTATTTATATATTAATTCTATTTTACCTTGCTTCGTATTTTCTAAGATTAAAAAAAATATACTGTACTGCATTAGATCGAATAATTTTTCAAAGAGATTGATTGAAAGGTATAATGTAGCTTTATAGAGGTCTTAAGTCGTACTATTGCCTAAAGAATCAATGTTCAGATAAGACTTGATTCTGAAATTAGCTAGAAAAGAATATAAGAGCATTAACTTCGGGGAAAAGGATCCGAGGAGAAATAAACGCAGTCGAGGAAGACAGTAATAGGAGAAAGGTCTTGACACGTAACAGGGGCCAATGAGGATGAGCCAACTCGCGCCTCGTACCCACGCCTCTTTAATGAGCAGGGGAAAAATGTAGGAAGTCACTTTAACGCCCCCCGGGGAGTCTTCCGTATATAAACCGTCCCGTAGAGTGTGCATGAGCGCGGCGTAGGCCCGATGGCGCTCGGCGCAGCTAACGAATTTAATTGGCGCGTTTCGAAGCTCGTCGCCTCCTTGGCCCTGACCGCCTTTGCACTTTTCGAGGCGGATAATTGAGGCTCTGCTCGATTCGCTCCCCCTTCCCCTGCGGCACAGGCCTCTCGGGGAGTCTGTTCCTCGTCCAGTTGCCGTACGGCGAAACGCGCAGGAAGCAAATGCCGCTAGGAAGCATTAGAGCGGGCTAAAGTTTTCCGAGGGGATTACGTAGAAAGTCGAGCGGTAGCCCGGGTTTCATTCGGTTTTTGCCTCGATCTCGACGAGTGTATAGGTTATAATTAGACACAGATAAGTGATTTCGCAGTTTCTCTCAAGATTGTATGTTTACTCTGGTTAAGAACGGGGGAAAGGTAATTTTCTGAAATTTTCTTAAACTTATCTTATTTTATGAGTACGTTCTCGATTCGGAAATGCATTGTTAATTTACTAATGTATTATTATTATTGTTCATAAAAAGAATTGTTTAAAAACAAAAATTACAGCAGATATTTACTTTCTACCTCGGTTACTCTAATTTCATGAAATATTAACAATTCTAAATTATGGAATAATTTTAGTTTCTATTAGTAGTAGATTTTTAGTAAAAATTAACGATTCGTTAATATCCCTGATATTTCATTCTTTGAATTTAATGCATTCACTCAAAATATTAAGTTTTACTAAAGCTTAAGGCCTGTTGGCCTACTGTTTATAAGTTTTCAAATGACGCAAATTAATCGCACTCTGTGTGGTGATTAATATTTTCCAAAAATTAAAAGTAAATCCAACGCTATTGGTTCCAATGTAAAAGACGAAGGAACTGCGCTTTCTGCGCCATGGCTGGTTCTAAGGAACGTGCGTAGCAGTCAGATGAATTGCACGGCGCGCTAAATTTCGCCGCTCCGCGCGTGATTTCAAACGAGAAGGCGCGGCGGACTTGAATGGAAGGAGCCACGAGGACCGACGCCACTGCCGCCGCTTCCATAATACCAATTGCATCACGGAATATCCTATTGTTTTGCCAATCTGATAAACGCACCGCCGGAAGCCCACGGCACCTCTATCTTGTTCTCTCATTCTCTTTTCCCGCCCCCTCTCTCTCTCTCTCTCTTTCTCTTTCTCTCTCTCGCACTCTTTTTCTTGTACTTGTTCTTGGGGAATTTTTATCTGGGGTTGTAAAAATTATAATCTCGAACTGTGACATTGTCGTATCGTCTTATCGTATCTTGTTATTCAAAAAAATATAATTTAAAAATTACTCGAATTTTCGATTAAAAATAAGTATGGATATTTATTCATTTTAAAAAAAATATACAGATATTTATCAGTTTATTTATTATGAAAAATAAGTAGGTTTAATAAATTATACTTAATATTCTCCTAAATTCTATAAGGCCTTGTAGATTTAATTATAGTGCTTTTAACTATAAGTATTCTAACAAAACTATCTTTTTAACGCAAGAATGGATTTTAGTCCTATTTATAAATTTTTACTCAAAATGAAACAGTTTTAATTTTCAACTGCGTAAATAATCTTACAAAACTTATTTAGATTTCTTTAGATAAATTATAAGATTATCAATTTTCGATAATAAATTAAAAAATAAAATCGAGAAAAAATGAGTAAATTGAAATTAATTAATTAAATTTAATTAAAATCTGTAATAATTTTCTTTATATTTACTAACCTTTTCATGGCAGTGACCTGGTACAAAGATAGCCACAACACCTGTAAAGAGAAAAAATATTTTTGAATTAATATAAAGTGTAACCTAAAATAAAATTACATATTATATCTTATATACATCTTCTACTACACTAAAGCGACGTAAAAAATTTCAGTAATGGCGTGTATAAGTTTCATTGCCATTTTATAAAAATAAACATACTTGTTACAGAAATTAAAATATTTGCATCAAAATTTTAGTTTCAAATCTTTATAAAGTATCGATTAGCAATACAATTCTTACTATAGAGCTTTAGGGAGTATGACTAATATTTTAAAGTAATCGAATATAACATCCATGCGTAAGTTGGTTAATCTTAAATATATGTACACAAACAATTAAGGCAATTAGAATAACTGATTTCGAAATTAACATTAACGGATAAGCAGGTGCTTGGATTAATATGTCGATTCGAATGCGTGTTCTGAAGACTAATAATTTTAAAGATAGGATGAACTATCATATATTAACCTCATTAAGTTTACTGACAAAAGAGACTACTGGTTTCATTAAAAACTTTTATATTTGATTCGATGAAACAGTACCGCGCATTTTACCTTCCAAGCGATTCGTACAATTGTCTCGCATCCATGAAAAGACAGTAATGCAATTACAATTTATATAAAAATTAATTCTAATTTCTCTGTGATCAATATAGGTATATTTAAATGAACTTTTAATTAACATTTAATTTTCAGAGGTGGGTCCTAAACGTATAGAGTTAGAACGCATATAGATAAGCTAATACTTACCGAATAAAGTACATTTTTGTCAATAAATTACTCAGTGTAAACAAATAAATAAATTATTATTAATTATAAATACGTATCGCTTTACTTGAATTTAATTAATTTATGTACGAGTATTCTTAATTATTTTCTACAATAAATGAAATACTCTAACTTTAGCTTTAAATAATCCAACTTTAAACAATGCACTGACTAGTTCACGTTACAGATTACTTAAGCATACGGTTCTAATCATTAAAAATGAGCGATTTTCAGTCTCGACTTGCACTTGTGCTTTGATAGGTCTCCAGTGGAGCCTCCCAAGGGAAAACTCAGATACGATCGCTAAGAGAATTCACACGCACTTAGGTGCACTATCACGTGGATTGTCCCTCCCTTACCCGCCATTTTTCTTTTTTCTACTGATTGAACACCTGTTGTTGATGGCGTTTTACTGCCGTGACCGCCGCGCAGCCCAATGCGCGCATTTCACGAGAACCGCCTGCGGCTTACGAGAAAAAGTCGCACGAGTTAAGAAATTGCGAAGTGCAGAGCCAAGTGCGGAGTAGGCCAATTTATGTACGAGTTCGGGCCAGTCTGCTTCTTGCTCAATCAATAATCATGAATTCAAAAGTTCGAAAAGCTATACGAGAGCTTGGGCTTTAAAAAACCGCGTGACAAACAAATGTGTACCACCAATATCACACAAGTTGTTTCGGAAAAATGTGTTTTTTCTTGTAACCGATTTTCCGGCAAAATTGATTCATGCTCGTAAATCTCTGTTTCTTCCTTTCGTTTTGTACTTACATTTTCACTATGAAACGCATGATTCTTTTTTTCTATCAAGATTTATTTTATTCAAAGTATGTATAAAAGTTTTATTGTGAATATTAATCCAATAATCTTTAAAAATATATTTCGAGTAATATTGAAGTTTAACATAATACTAAATTGGATTTATACTCTAACGAATAAGTACGTCAGTAATTGAAAAAGAAACAATCGAATAATAAAATATATGTATCATCTTACTATTAATAAATTATTTTTTCAATCACAATAATTTCGAAATCATAAATCAAATCAGTTTTAAAAATTACCCCCTTGTGTTAAAAATATTTTATGGCACAAATAATATCTTATGAATAAAAATTTAAATTTTATTGTTCAACGTATTTAAATTACTTCGAAATAAAATAAGCATAAAGGTATATTAAAATTGAAATGCGTCGTTACTTTAATTTTTTTCTCTTCCGGCAACACTAGCACAGCTAATCAGTGTTCAAGTGAAGCCTACAAGAAAGAAAGCACTTTAAAAGAAAAAAACCACTTTAGAATGAAAAATGTTTTACGATATTTTAGCTGCTGGATGGTACTCAGCGGTAAGGGGACGCATGAGGATCGAAATCGTAACCATTACTCGCGCAGATATCTGTAGGTTAGATTTTAGGATGCGGAACGACGCGACGTCTGCGCAACAAATATAGTTCAAAGAGCACTGTAATTATATCAATTTTCCATAATTTTTGTGTATTTTAAATAAGAGTATGCATGCATACTGTAATTGTAATTAGCATTAGCATCGTACGTAGTTGACTAAATAAAATTTTTATTTTCATAACGCTAAAATTACTATTAGTTGCAGCAAGAGCTACAGTCAATAACAAATTATAAATTTAAAAAATTCAATGAATGAAAATATAATCATAATCACGCCTTTCTAGTAGATTCCATCTAATCATTTTTTGCACCTTGCAGAAAGAAATTAATTTTCATTAATTATACATTTTTTGTTAGAGGAATTCACAGACAGGAAGATAATTAATATATATCTTACCTAATTGACTTGAAATCAAATACAAAGGATAATATTTTTTTATTTTAGTGCGCATACATATCATAAGGTATATACATCGATCAGTGACATTATAAAGTTTGAATTCACTTTAATATGCTTTTTTCTGCTTATTTTAAATTCACTTGATTGAGGATGAAAATTACCGAGCACGCATTCGGCTAAAATATGATATTCCAAGCGATTGACGCCAATCAAACGGGTACTGCACTCTCTCACAATACCATAATTAATCAGCCGTCATCTGCGTAATTAGCCGAGAAAGCATGAGTTAGCCGATTCCCGACTCGCAATAGGCTCACAATCATCAAATTTTCATACCACTCGAACAACAATGCGCGCACACGGTCGCGATCGACCGCCGCGCAGTGATTGATTGCGCAGTGGCGAGAATCCGCCGACAAGGGCGAACCGCGAGCGAATAACGGTTCCCAAAAAGCCACCGCGAATCTGTCGCTGCGACCGCCAGGGAGTCACTCGATGGATTCCGAAATCGAACGCCCGTAGTGGCCCTTGTCACGCGTCAAAGCGCCCAACGAATTTACGAGCGGTCCCTGCTTCACTTGAGTTAAGTGTGATTCCGTTTCGAAGATTAATGCGACTGCGCCTCGTGTGATTTTTTTCACGCGTGCTTGTCACACTTTTATTTATTCCTACATACATAGGAGCATTGTTTTTAGAAAGCGATTTGTACTTATTGATGGTAGACATATATAATGTACAATTTATTAAATACTTTAGCCGTAGTCAAATCAAGTTTTGTACATCTATGATCATGAATTTATAATATCCGTATTGGTAAGCTTACAATAATACAAAACAATATTTTGTACTATTGCAGTTATTTGTATAGTGAGGTGCTTTTATAAAGGCTTTGTCTTGTTTTATTCATTCATTTCTATTTAAAAAATCCTAACACTAGCGTTAGCATTCAATCGAGTTAAATCAGGTTACTTTTAAAACATATCTTTCATTTATAATATCTTCTGTCTTAAAATAATACCGCCTTGTATATCAAATCAATCATTTGATAAATTATCTTTTCCAAGTCTTGTTTTTTCCATTAAAAATTTCGGTTATGGAACACCACTGTCGACTGCAATCAAAGGTAAAACTTCTTCATACACAAAAAACAGATACACAAAAGTTAATATCATATGCGAGAGAATATAGGAAAACGGTACTAAGCGATGTATTAAGTATCTTTGAAATAATATCAAGGAATGAAGTAGCGCAGTAGCTAATGAGATAAGGAAAACAACTGATGTGTTCGAATGACGTACGGAAGGTCATCAAGACTAATAAAAACAATGCGTGGAATTAGATATTTACACGTATTGTTTGGAATTGATGACCAATAAAATTTATTACGTTGCTACTGCTATTCGACGCACCAGGCTTCTCTCAAAACATAATCAAGCAAATTTTACAATCAAATTTATCTTCTTTCTATGTATATAAATGAGTTATTACAAGGAATTTGTCTGTTTTTATCTATTTTCTTTAAATGATAACAATTCATTGCAAATCACAGCATTTTTTGATAAGTGATTCAATTATATAAATTTCAAATAATTATAAATCAACGATTCA
The DNA here is from genome assembly GCA_018906755.1 of Sycophaga agraensis. Taxonomy (NCBI): domain Eukaryota; kingdom Metazoa; phylum Arthropoda; class Insecta; order Hymenoptera; family Pteromalidae; genus Sycophaga; species Sycophaga agraensis. The sequence goes on along the minus strand of JACCIE010000020.1, from coordinate 3,061,146 downwards.
AAAATAAAAATAATTGTAATTATAAATAACTCAACTAATCATTTTTTCCATACATTTAGATGCGTAATCTCCATAATAACATATAACCAATTATGATTAATTTCGGTAACTAACGTACAATTGCAAAATATTAAAGCATCTTCAACTATGCGCAAGAGTATATATTTAAAACTCATACCGATCAGTTATGTTATTAACTATAGAAATTGAAAAATTCGCCAGGTATTTTAAAGACACGCGCCGAGTTATTTGCAATCAGTATTAACCCATGGGCTTTCATCTTCCTCAATCGCTTCCTAAACTGCTCACCCCAACTAACCAAATGATCGAGCAATTAAAAGACCGAACTTAAATCAACTTCGACTTTTATTGGAAATTCATAAAAAATGACGGAAGCGTAGCATTGCACGGCGCTTCCTTAACAATAAACGGCCCGGCAGAAACTCCTCCATTCTAGCGTTTCTCGTCTGTCATAAAGAAGAAATGTCGAGAATCGATTGCCATAGCTCCAGCTGATGTTCCAAGCCGCGCCGCACACAGACGCATGCACTTTCTAATCTGCGAGTCTCCCCCGCCGATCGGGATCGCTTGTAATGATTATATCGAGTCGCATCGGTGCTCCGTAGGAGATTGAACCGCATGCTGATCCCGGCGCTTCACTGCGCGGAATATAGAGTGCCCGCACTTACCGGCTCTCGGCCTAGAAAATGACCTGCCAGGAAGGCTGTGCTCAGTATCTAAGCGTGGTGCAATCTCCTCCCGTTCTCTCAGGCTTCAGCCTCGTCCATAGACCAAGATGTACGTCGATGTGGTTAGCAATTGCTGTGTGCGCACTGACGTTTACTGCGAATTTTAATGGTTGTTTGTAGCTTTGTGAATGAATACAAGCAATAATCAATACCATGTTTGCCTACGAAAATTAAATTTGTTGGCAAAAATTATTACTAATTTAATGAATTTATACTGAATTATTTATTCATATTAAGTGTTTTATTTATTATTCTTAGCTCAACATACCGTTTAAAATATACTACTTCTGAATCATATACTTTGGTAGAAATTTCACCAGCGATACTGGACGAAATGTCAGTAGCTGACAAGTTTTTACAGGCCAGTTTAAACTGGCATGGAACTGGTTTGAAAAGGGTGTTTTGTCAAAACATGAAACCGGCGAAACGTCAGTTGTTTCTTATTTATATATTGTTTTTAAATGTAGTTTTTACTAAAACTAACTAAAATAAATAAAATTTAAACTGCAATAAACAATTAAGATGTAAAGACAATGATTGTAGTACAAGAGTACTGTAATATAATAAACTCAAATAAAAATCAGGACTTTTCAGGAAAACATTTCTGTACCATTTTTAAATATTCTATGTTAATAGAATTTATGAATATTTATTTTAACCTTACAGAATGCTAAGTTAACTTTAATTTTAATTATAAAGTAATTTAGAAACACTTTGAATTTTGTTAATATTCAAAATAATTTTATTATTATTACTATAAAGTTCAATTATAACATTTAAATACTGCATCTATATATGCGATATATACACATATACAGTAAATAGGCTTCGGTTTTCACCATTTTGTGGCCAGTGCCTCGCCAGTAAGTGTTAAGAAGTGTTGAGATATCTGGCCAATTTTTTCAGGATATACTAGCCAGTAGTTTAAAAACTGGCCACTATTTGCTGACAAACTAATATAAATTTCCAGTAGAGTATATAAATTTTGAAATTAGTTACGTTATTTAAAGAACCAATAATTATTATAAGTTATAATTAATTATTATACGTTTTATTAAAAATGTTCCTTTTTAATGGTAGTACATTAAGGATACTGTTTCTGTAGAATGTAATTAACGAGTTGTGACAACATATAAAATTTTAGATGAATAAAATAAAAATAAATATAAAGATTCGATTTTGCAACTGTTACTGTAATGGAATGACATTAATATAAATAAAGTGTATATTTAAGAATATAGTTGTAAGTATAAGTATGTTAAATTAATTATTAAAGCTATAAAATATTTGTTACTTAAATTATAATTCATATTATAGAAATAACAGTAGACTGATCATTCACCATGCGGCAATACATTATTATTATCTATTTTGACACTATACGTATACGTCGAACACGAAGAAGAATAAATTAATCCAACCCTAAACGTAAGCAGGCATCGAAAATTAAGCAATGCCCTAACAAATAATTATCCATGGCTCAGGATATTCATCGGAAAGCAAAGCAATGCTCACTCCCAGCAGCCGTTCACTGTCCGTCCACAAATTGATACATCATCATATCTCATACCTGCACGCGGGTGTGCGATTCATATCGACCACACGGGCGTATCTCCCGCACGTGCCCTCGCGCTTCCGGTAACGAGATGATCGATCTCGTGCGCTCGCCGCTCGTTAAATTTATCGCAAGCCACCCAATTACGCCCCACTCTCCATGAAACAGCTGCAACGCCTTCTTGAGCCTCGTGGCGGATCGATACAAATCTCCTTCGTCGCCATTAAAGACTCATATCAGACATTTATAATATTATTTTTTATCATAACATATGTTTTTACAGCGTTCAAGATATAGAAATTTATATGGAGGAGATACGTACAAAAATAAACGAAATATTAAACACATTTCTAGACCGTATGCAATAAACTAGCTATACAAGATCGAGCTACCTTTTAATTAGTGTAATTCGTGAGAGAAGAAGTACATGTTTTTCAAATATATTTATGATCAGGCTAAATCGCCTACTTACATTCACTATGATGCATTTCTTTCTAGATCTGTATGATAAGTGCTTCAATAATGTTTACATGGATACATCTTCACTTATATACATTAAATATCATGGAATGACGCGTACGTACAAATAATTTATAATAAAAGTTACTTATGTATTAACCGTATGTATAGCATGAATATCTCAATTTTTCCATGTCCTAAGTGTGCACTCCCTTTATAAGTAGTTTACTTTCTATTTCTGAAGCTTTACCAGTTTGTGCATTAGACCATTCTACTATTCTACCTTTTACGAACGTTGAACCTCCAAAAGAAAAATTCAGGCACATAATTACCATAAAACCTTTATGATCGCAATTTATCAATATTCTAATATTTTTATATAAATACTAATACAAATACCAGTATTTTATTTATTTTGTCCATTTAAGCAATAAAATAACTATTTTATCTCTAATAATTAGTTTCATTAAACTTTATGAGAAATAAGTTCACACATTGATATTAAAGTGTATTTTGAAACCCATATTAATCTCTCAAATATATATGTTGTATAATGTTACACATATTCATATTGTAATCATATGATATCGATGTATTATTATGCTTTTTAATCTACTGCTTGATCATCACATAAATTTTACGGCTCTAAATATAACTGCGATGTTCGATAAACGCATACCGGATGTTAAACAGATAGCGATTCATGTTTATTACAATTATCTATCTTTTACTCTCTGAAGCAGAACATGATTTCGAGATATTATTATGGAACATATCTTGAACATATAGTTTCACAAAACTGATGTATCTCAGTCATTTTTAAAAATTATGCCAATCACTCGGTCAAGTTTTATTTAGTGCGGGTTACATTTCTACAGAACCCAAAAATGTGAATAAAAATAAAAATCAACCTACTTTCTCGAGATATATGCCTGATACCTGCAAACAATGTAACACCTACTTTGATATTCATGGAGGATAATACCGAAGAAAAGAAATACAGCGAAAAGAAAACAAATAATGATACATCACAATGGCACGATGACACAGAGCATTATACATCTGATAAAGAAGACAGTATGATGAAGAAAACATCAAACATTACACTTACACGGACGTAACATTCATTACCCTTAGCAACTACCTCACCGACATTTAATTAATCTAAAATCATATGGATGTAGAATAAAATGTAAATGCAGTTGAACATATTATTTTATCGCGCTGAAGGTATATATCAGTATATATACAATACCCTCTCAATGAAGTAATCGTATAAATAAATAGAACAGCTCCTTATTTCCTGGAGGTGTTAAAATTTCTCCAAATCAGAGTAGGATACTATAGCGTGATGAAACGCGATAAATCCGAGGGAGCTGTCATTATCTAGATCATGTGTAGCTTGCGCCACGCGTGCTACTCCGGCTAAATATTCATAACAGCGCGCGAATGGGCGGCAATTCCCGGGGATTGAGAAAAGTGGCAAATTGTCATAATCGGCGTGCGGTACAGCGGACCCCGAAACAAGGCAACGCGGCGCGGCGGAGAAATCCGTACGCGGCTCATTCCGCGGTGGGAATCTTGATGGACGTCCACCGGCCGATGATACACGCCACAGATTGCGCACACGCGTGCGCTAATCCGACCCACTTGCGCGCGCGCGATCCCCATCTGGCGCGTTAATGCGCGAGGCCCGTGAGCCGAGGCGCATTAATCAGCGGCCGAAAGGATTGCGGATGTAACGTAACGCGCGCGGGAGAAAAATCCTGCGCAGACGTCCCGCGATCCGCGGATCCACTTCCCTGCGGCCGGTCGCGGAAAGATGCGATTCATCTTGCCCGTGCGACAGGCATAAACATTAACTTATAGCACTACATGGAGATTCCAGTCGATTAATGATATAAAGCTTGTACATGTAGGAGGGTTTGAAAAATGAAGATATCACCGTGATTGTCTTCGCGCAGTTTGTACTAATGCACTGCGCGACGGGGAAAAATGTTTATTACTCGGGGAAGCATCTGAAGCCGTCCTCATGTAACCCGCTAAGATCATTACCTCGGCTTATTACCAGCAGCATCAATTCTCCTGAAAAGAAACCTCTCGGCGTACTCGTGGCTGCTACGTATTCTACACGACTACGCGAGGCGTCTTACGAAACTTTACCCGTTTCGCGCATTCAAAAGCTGCAGCGGCGCGAAGACACAAAAAATTGGGATCGGACGAGCCGACTGACACACGAGTCGGTCCATTAGCTGGATCGAGTCGCGCCGCGGAGTCACGGCTAGAAATCTACGGGCGATTGTTCTCTGGCGGGCCGCTCACGGAAGAAAGCGACACGAGGAAAGGGAACCGTCCGCGAGAGGATCAGCCGTGCAGCCTTTGAACTTTCTACCTCGGCGATGATTCGGGCTCTTTCGCTTTTGACCCTCCCACGTGTAGGTGCGCGCGCGTCGGATGCATCCTCCTTGACGAGCATCGTTAGGCCTGTCAAACGGAAAAAAAAGAAAACCTCGGTCGGTATATGGCGCTCGGAGAAAGGGGAGCCGCGGCTCGTCGAATTATCGATCCGCTGCCTGATTTGGTATGGGTGATAACTCATATATGGTCTTGAAATGAAACCGAGGCGAACGGATGTCAAGAGCCGGCCGATTGGCGCTTGTACCAATTACCAGACGCTGTTTATTGTTGTATGGTCAGTTGTGAGCGTACGACTGCATTGTAACCTCGAGAAAGATTCCTTCTGCCCTAACAATGTACAAACATACTACGGCGTTTTATCATTACTTGATACTTAAGCTCCGTATAAGCTTGGATCTCTTCATGATACCACCTGTACAACTGTATAAGATACAAAGCTTAGTTCTTTTTTTAGTCACGAAGATATAGTGACGTGGATTTGGGTGATGCTCATGAGTCTGTTCTCTCAAGTAGATCGAGTCTGGGAAGCGTTAGACTACACAATCTTAACATTTCTATTTCACGGTGAAAGTCATACAGACTAATTTAGAATAATGTTGTTTATTTAATAGTAGCTAGTCTATGGTATTTTCTAAAACGTATAAGAAACGCCCATTATTCGCTCATCTTTCATCATCAACTAGGTAATTATTAGGTGTACTCTGAGAGGCATTAATCGTTAATAATTATATTCTCATCAAATCAAGATTAGACATAAAAGTGCAATAAAATAGTGCTTAACAATGTTACTACATTGCAAATTGACTTTCAAAATATTTTAGCGTTAAAAATTATCATAGAAATTTGCTTAAATAACGGAATAAAAAACCAAGCGAAACAATGAAGCTCCACTGGAGAATGAGCTACAGCGGGTAAGAACGTAGTTCGCGTCAGACGTCCGCTCGGTCACGGGATCGCGTCCGCAAAAACCCTGTCCTTAACATTAAACCGAAAAGCCGGTAGATGCGTCGGGCGATAAGCCCCGTAACCCGGATTCCCGGACCCATCGATCCCGTACCGATAAGATTGCGCAAGGCCGCGCGGGGCTCGCGAGCGTTGCCGGCTCTCGAGCGTGAAAGTGAATCGCGGATAATAATTATCCGCTGGGGATCTATAAATCCACGATATTCTGCGGCCGCGGGATCGCGAGTAACAATCGGGAAACGCGCCTCTAATTGCGTCCAAGAATGCGCGATCATTCCAGGGAATTACGCGGCCCCCATTTGGAGAATAAATCCTCGATTACGCCGCCCGGGTGAGTGGCTCGTGCGGCCTCCTGAGGTGGCTCTTGATAAATATTATCTGTCGAGCGCGGTAGCGGGATTTACATGCACCGAGCATCGCAATCGGGACTCTTACATAGAGAGAAAGGCAGTTATTGTTTAAGGGTTCCGAGGAAGATCGGCTCGGCTCCGCGTTACTTAAAAAGCACCCAAGACATTCTCCCGTGCAACAATTAAGTACACGGCGATCCGCTCGCGCAAATCGATGCCCGTGCAATAGCAAACCGAGAGTCTCACAGTGGCCTTTGCAACTCGGTTTGCTCGGACAAACTCCCTATTGTCTACCGACGAATCCTACGCGACCTATGATTAATGTCCGAGCGCTTCTTAAGAAACGTCACCCGCGCCGTCGACCGCGCGAGCCGGGGAAAGAAGCGATTATCGGCGCAGGCGTCCGCGGAGATCCCCCCGCGAGCGGCGCGAACGCCGACATGCAAATAGGCGCCGCGAGTGCACCCCGAGCCTGACCCGCTAGCCTCGCGAGGTCACGAGCGAGACTCGCGAGATGCGCCTCATCGGCCGCCTCCATCCTTGACTTTTACCGCGCCAGAGACAGAGAGAGATAGAGCGAAAGAGCGAGTGGGGCGAAGGCGGCGAGGGGGGGAGAGCGAGACGATTACATTCATTTGTCGCTCACTCCTCTCGTCTCGCGCGCCGCGTCGGGGCAGAGTATACGCTTTTGTAATCGGGAGGGGAGAGCAGATCTTTCACGGTGCGCACGTGTTCCTTTCGGAATGCTCTTCGGTTTCTTGCCGCGACTCCTGAGTGAGATGTTTTATTAACATGGCCCTAGAAATGACGGTAATTAACGCAACACGTTTCCATGGATATACGGGCACGTCGTCTATTTTTAGGAGGGCAAAATTTTTAAAGCGATGTTCATCATAGAATCGCTTTTGTTTCGCATCTAATTCTTTTGCAAGAAAAGGAGCAATTAATTATGTGTTACATCATATTGTAGTATGACAAGAAAATTAGACGCTACATTATTTAATAAGATCAACAAATTTTTTTGCTCTCGAATCTAACTAAATAATCAATTTTTAACGATTATTTATTATGAAAAGGTGTGAAATAAACTTTTATTATCCAAAATCTATTTTTGCGGTATTTCTATTTGGATTTGAATTACGTAACTCTTTAAATTTCTCTGTAAAACACTGTATACAATAATAGTACACATTTAAAAATTAAAAGATACATTTTCAACATACTATATACATAAGAAAAGGTAATAGCTAAAAATAAGGTTCCTAAAAAGTTATGTACATTGGCATACTTACAGTGAGAGCTAATCGACTATATAATGCAACAAAAAATCTTAATAATAGTAATAAGCTTTGAGTTTTCTATAATTGATTTCAATAGGTACTGAAAGCTCTAAGGTCAGATGCGGACTTAAGTGGAGACCGAAGAAAGTGAATGAGATTGAACCTCTTAGGCTAATCCCACGGCACAGGGCGACGAGAATTTGACGGTGATGACATTGCCATTTGCCAATGATGATATATAATAAGTAACAACGATTAAGACCAAGACAGAGTTACCAAGATGACAGTGCATCGCACGACCAATCGCACGAGTATTTCGAATACCGTAAAGATGCCTTTCGAGGCTTGCTGTAATCGCTAGCGAAAGATCGCACCTTCCAGATTATCTCAACTTGTACTTACAATTGATTCGGAGTAATAAGTGATTCAATCTGTATTAGTTCACCCGCAGATTATTTTTTAATCGCAATGATCAATTATTTATTTTAATATTTAGTACAGGACTACAGTGATTAATATTTTAGTATAAGTAAATTATTCAGAGATTATTTATTAAAAAGTATTAAATTATATTGAAAAATATTATAAAAACTGCTAGGTCAGTATTCTGTGATTGCTGCACTTTTATTTTCGATAAAATTCACTCTTAATATTTCCAACCTTATAAGGTATAGGAGGAAATATTCCGTCCCTTTACCAAATCAATAATCTCACTTATCTAAAATACTCTTTCATACTTTGCTATTCACTTTGTTTGATGATTTAGAATAGCACAAGTAAAAGTTACTTATCTACATATTCTATTAATGCAACAAGTCGCACATTATCGGAAACTCAATTCGAAAATAAAAGTTAATTCGCCTGTGTAGAATAGAATCTATATCTCCCTCGAATGATTCACAGCGTATTTAACTGAATGTATGTTGCTTAACACCAGCAAAGGATGAGGATTCCTTCCTTCACATTAGAGATTTTCATTTCTCCTTCGCAAGGCCCTATCATACCGCTAAAACTAATGGTATCTCGTTACTTGGGATTACATAAGTTTCACAACTGCACCTCGAAAATCATTGTCTGCCGAGATTATTCCTTCTGTTTATTTTCTACTCTGATTTTAACTGGTTACAATCAGCTAAACATACAATTATATAGATTGCCATCAAGTAGTGAACTCTTAAATACATAATTAAATATGTTACAGATCGATATAAAAAGTACCTCGAATTCATGCAATATCCTAGTTTTAATTAATAATTTCAGTGTGAATTTAATTAATAATATTTTCTTGATCTATGTAATTTAACAAAACAAAAGAAAACTACCCTATATATTTCATAGCACTATTAATGTACATACATTACAAACCTGCACCTACTACCGCGTTTGATCAATTAATTTTGTCGAGCTATGCACTTGACTCTCCATTGCACATGCGACCATCTGTGTACTATCGTTATAAGGACTCTTCTGCATACACGCCTACATTCACGAACTAAGTTATATCCTATTAGAGGTGTGACACGCTTCCTGATTTACACGCGTGCTTGTGAAAGGGGGTCCATTCTTCGGCGCGCATCTACTGTTTATCGAGGCATGCAGACCACTAGAATCCCGCGATAATGCCATAAACTTGTCTCGCGGATGGCTGCTTTGCATTCAAAATTTCACTGTCACGATACTCTATACTTCAGCTTGCAGAGTATTAACAGAAGAAAAGTTGACACATATCGTTTTTTCGAGACATTATTTCGATTCAAACTCATGATATTCTTTATGCTTTTTTAAGAATATATTTATTTACTTGAAAATAGTATATTTGTTAAAATAATTTAATAGTTACGTAATTTTAATTTAGAATAAAAATTATATTTTCTTTTTAATACTGTCAAATACATTTATGATTAAATTATGAAAATTAATTTTTATGATGGGGAAAAGCTATTGGCTGGAATTACTATACACCGATACTTTAAGAATCAATTTTTCCTATTGATGTTCGTAATTTAAATACTTATACTTATAATACTCTTGCAATATTCCATAGAAAAAATTTAATTCTTTCTGATCAATCAGCGCATATCTTACCGCATATTATCTTTTATAATAATGATACCAATTTATTCAACTACTCTTTCATAACAAATATTTAAGAAGAATAATGATTAAATTTTTATAAATATACGGTAAATTATATACTTATATAGCTACTATTTACATGATATTGCAAACAATGTACTTAAAAAAATCACAGTTATTGTTGCTTGACCAAACAATTTTATAATTATATCAAAACAAAGAAAAATTGAATTTTCTGTGAGGACAAAGTCAGGCTTATTGGAAGCAAATAAACATGTATTTCTTCATTATCGGTAAAGTTGTCTCGGTTACGCGATACAAAGCCGTGCAGAGGTAACAAGCTAAAAGCGCAACTGCTGTGCCTAATGTGGTATAAATTCAGCAGAATTACACGAACGCGTCGCGCAATTAAACAGACGGAACGACGTAGCCGCCTCCTACATAGAAAAAGGGAGTGACCCTTGAAAGATTCATGGATCTGCACGAACAGCGACGTTTAGAAATCGTGAGGCGGGGCGACGCAGTGCACGGGCAATTATAATTCCCCTTCTTCAACAGCACGAACATCTGTTTACGCCCATACGTGTTCAAAGAAAATGGATTCCGCGTCCTTGGTGGTAAACTTTTCTCTTCTTCGCCTCGACGGTACAGAGAGGCTTCAGAAAGCGAAAGAAAAAACAAAAGAGCGATTGTTTCCGCCCCGACGCCTATTATAAAGGGAAGGAATCTGTGCGCGAACGAAGCTTCGATCGAACCGATACACAGATATTGAAAGGAGAATGCACAAAGAGCCGTCGAGAAATGGTTAATATTCCACACTTTTGCACAGAGCGAGGCGGAAAGGTAGGTACACGTATATCATCAAGCCGTCTTGAAAACTGAGTAACGGTGGTGCTAAAAACATCCACTCGATAATAAGATCTGACTCCGATTTCTACTATTTGTACAATACAATGTATGTATTTATTGTTAGAGAATATCAATGCCGTTCCAATCAAATAATTGGAATTGAGTGATAATGAAGTTCTTTGAGAATAGAGAGAAAATAGTTGAAAGTTTATCATCTTATGCGGACTGAAGCAATTAAAGTAGAAGGGGAAATAGCTTCATCTAATATTGATCGTCATAAATTAAGGATTATAGAAAAGGTATAAGAATTAAAATTATTGTATCTTGCTTAAATGTCCATGAAACACGATTTTTCAACCGACCTCTTCAATGAACGAGAGAGCCCTACTTTTTTAATCTTGATAAAGAAAAGGCACTTGCTTATTACGTTTCACAACTTGAAAAGAATGGCATTTCTAGATTCTTTTGTGTAGGGAAAGAGATGAAGCTGTACCGTGATAAAACCTTTTTTTCCTAATAGGAATAACAGCGTTCAAAACTATACACGTTTCATATTTATACATAAATGCGCGCGTGCACGCGAACGCACACACCTCCTTCACAGTATATTGTAAACAAAATTGTTATTAAACTTTGTATTAATCAGCATGTAATCTGTCTGATATCTTCGGCTTTTTCTACCGAATACATGTGCATCTGTGGAATTAGCAAATTTAGTAACACACAATATTGAGTTAATCCAATATTTAAAAACAGTGAATAATAACTGAATAAGTATCTCAGATTTATGATCGAACATATGTATGTGTCGTACTAAGCGATGCTTTTCGACAGGATGAATATTTACTTAGACAAATTATTAAAGTACCGAGCATATTGAAAATACTCTTGTATATTTACACTAGAATTTTCTAAGTTTTCATGAATAATATAATATAATTGCGAATAATTTAAGTCTTGTTTAATATTACTGGTTATACGTCAAAAAATATGACAAATTGGAAAAACTCATAGCTTGTACTTTTTTAAATCATTAAAAATTTATTTTCTAAAAAAATTTAATTTATGTAAATAAAATGAAACTAGTTTTGAAATTTAAATTTATTGTTTTAGAACTATTTAAAAACTTTGTATCTAATTTTAACAATTATAATGAAATGTAAAACATTATATTGATAATAATTATAAAATATTAATCAATATTTATCAATCTTCATTGCAGGATCAAAAATGTTTGCAATATTTTAAGTTTAGTCATTATGAGGAACGCATGAAATGGTAACTCATTATTGTGCTTTCAGAAATAACTTACTCTTGGATTCATGGTAGTATTGTAGAGTAGTTAAATTTATTGCTGTCTTTATTTAACGACAGTTATAGGTATATCTTATGATATTAGGTAAATATTGAAGCCATATTTAAGTTTATACAATGGATCCGCATTGACCCGAACAATGACAGGAAATCACCATTTGCACGAATGCAAATTCATAATCGGCAGCTGATGGTAAAAAATCAGATTTTCATATGTGGCCCATGCACACAATGACTCAAAGTACAAATCTTACTTAACCCGGTATTTCGTAGGTTATTTGCAAGCAATTTTCCAAGCACAATATCTTCAGATAGAGAGAAGGAATAAAGAAAGAAACCGGCAGCACCTTTTAGAGCTAGCAATTAGAATCGCAATTACTGTTAAGAAAATATTACTGTAAGGGCAAAAAATCAAAATGCGCCGCGGGCAAGAGCTGCAATTTTATTTCCACAAATGGATATGCTATCCTTACCGCGCATTTAAGCCCACAGCCTTTTCATTATACGAAGAAGGGCAAAGCGCCGTGCCCAGTGGAAAAGAGCTTGAGCTATAAGGTTTTAAAAAAGAACGAAGGAGAAAGACCTTCTACCGATCTTCGCACGCGAGGCGAAAGAGTGGAAGCCGAGGGGTGGAAGTGGAAAGCAAGTTTTGCCCATTACTTTGAAACAATCGGCGGCGCGTTGTGGAAAAAAGCGGCGCGCCGCTGCATAAAGTTATACGCGCGCGGCGTCGAGTCGCGGCCCGAGGTCGCACTGAAGCCCTCGCCACTGCAAAAATATTGGAGCGCTTTTGCAGATGACAATATTACGACAATTCAAAACTAAAACGTTAATTTAATGCTCTTCACACGTCTTAGGATCCAATCTAACCGCTATACTTTGTTTTACATGTATACAAATATATACAAATATATTATTGTAAATATTTCGTACGTGCAGTATTTAACCGATAACTGATCATGGATGGGTAAAATTGTTTTCAAATTGGTTGTACAAGTATGAAAAGACTTGAATGCGCTCTTTGACACAGCTGCTCCTCCTACAAGTACCTCGACTTAAGCAAGATGATTGCAATTATTTATAAGGGACATCAGTCATTTCGTACAGCTCCAAGCGCAGGAAACAAAAGGAAAAACTCAAATCCCGAAAGTATACTTCCCTCGCTTGGGTTTCGCAAGGCGCGAGGGAAACAAGTCGACCTTGCAGGAAGCGCATTACTTCGCAACGCGCGGCCGAGCCCCCGCGCGCACATATATAATGCACCGGGGCTCGCGCGGGGAAAAATGTAACGGCCGACTCATCCCGCGCGGGCTATAGCGTCCCCGCCGGTGTGCAAACCCAGCCGGCGCTTGCGCATGGGTTCTCCCCGGGAGACAAAGGCGAGCGCGCGAGCGGGGCCGCTTTCCCAATTTTTCTCGCAATTCCAACTCCAGTTCCCCCGCGGCCTATCGCGTTCTTGATCGTCACGCCTGTGGAGCGCCGCGCCCCGAAAAACCAGTCCGCGAAACTTCCGGCCGCCCTTGAAATTGGCTTAATCATCTCGCGTTGGTCGACAATGGCACAGGAGCTTGGCCAATCGGCGAAAAACGGGACGCGGGGGTCCAGAGTATCGGAGGACGCGGAGCGTGCAGTATGCCTCTAAGGCTGTGTACTTGCATCTGCAGTTATTCCTGCAGTTATATCTGCAGTTATGTATACGTGTGTAGTACAGGTGTAGAGGGGGAGCTTCGGGAGCAACGAGGAATACACTGTCCTAGCACTGAGTGCTAGGACTGTGCGCGAGTACCTCAAGCGTAGTTTATTGTTTCCTCGAGACTGCAATGCTACTTAACGTTCGCTTTCAGTTGATGCTCTCTAGTTTTCAAAGCTATTGACACTGCAATAAACTCAGACAGCGGTCTAAATGTATTTGTTTTAAAAAAATATTAAACTTTTTACATGTAATTAGAAATAATTGCGATTTGATACTACCATTTAACGATAGAAAGCGCACTGAAGATGTATATAAAAATTTGCATAATAAAAATTTAAACAATTCATAAGTTACTTACATAGTAGAATGAGTAATTTGAAAATCATCGTCACTGTTGAGGCGCCAGCGCGAAGTCTGCAATTAAAATATATTATTATTATAATTGTATCGGCTATGGAAATTTAGCGCTGAGTTTAATAATAGGATTAAAGATTTAATTTAAATTACGTGCAACACGTGTATCATCTATAAACGGAATCAATCGTGCAATATTCCAAATCTTTTTTAGTATTGAACATTTTAGAATTGGGAATTCCGAAAATAAAAAGAAATGAATAAGAATAAAAAAGTTATTTCCAGATTTATAAGTTTTGTCTTGTTCGATGCGTCATAAGTATAAAAAATAATGTCTATATCAACTCCTAATACTTTTGCGAATCATTTGCTACTTTGCACTAATTACATCCAAATAAAGCTTTTATAATATAAAAAAAATATTATTAATAATAAATTTATGATTTAAAAATTATTAATATCTCTAAAATATTATAATCATTTTTATAAATAAACAATAATGCCATCTAATTTGTATATAAAATATTTATGATGATCGCACGATTTAAAACAGATTAATAAATCATGAGTTTTTCACGAACATGAATTTTATCTGTGAAAAGGGCTGTGAAAAGTATCGGGCGAGTGGCATTATTTGCTGACACTTTTAATATCGATATTACGCTTCGGTCGTTGTATACACGGGCCGTATTGTGCATTTTCAGTAATAAATCAAAGAGAATGAATGCACACACTCTCACGCTTCTATCGCAAAATCGTTAGGACGGCCCAACAGTATATCAAAGGCGAATACAAAAAAGTTTTCACTGTCTCAAGATCTCAGTAAAGAGCCAAGAAAAATATTATGAGCCTACAAAATGTAACGACTACTCACTACATGGTTTCGTTTTTATTGTTAAGGAAAAATAAGAACTCGATTAGCTGAGTAACACAAAAGCTGTAGATTAAATGATAGAGGACAATTATTCGTATTAACTATATATTATGTAATTATCAACATAATTTAGAGGAGTAAAAATTATAAAATCTTACAATAAATTGAATTTCTTTATCTTGAAAGAAAGGGTACCTGTACATATGTATTACATAGCCATTATATCTAAATCTATCCAAAATTCTTACATATGCATAGACAATCTATTACAATTTATAAAATTTTGAAGACTTGCCATTGCGTTTTCTTGCGTTTTCACAAAAAATTATATTGAAAAATTAATTACCTGGGGAAAAATAATTCATGAATTACTATGTATAAAATTTAGCATTGAAAGCCAAGCATGAAAAGTCAAAAACAACGATATATGTACAAAACTTATTGTTCGGAGGTACCCTATATGAAGCATGAGCAAAACAAAATTTCGCAGACATGATCATATATGGTCGTGATTTTAAACTCAGTTTTGATGTCAATATCGATTTTTTTTATTATTTCGATCTTGTACCACATGTTTATGAGATGAAGTGCATTCATTAATTATTCAAGATCAAACTTCAGGTATGATGATCTACGATTATGCATGTACAGGCAAAAATTTATGCATAATATTGGACGAACCGGCATGACAATTTATGTCAACGAATTGTACACCCTCGTGTATAGCTCATAGATTCATTTTCTCTGGGTACCTAAAAACTCAACCCTGGAATATACTAATTTAACGTTCTTTAACAATCTTTCACGTATAGGTATCATCGTTTTATATTTTAGTAAAATTATATGCTTAGTAACTATCCAAAATGTAAATAAATTACAACAAATTTTAGGAATTTCGGCAGCTAGAAAGAAATAAATTCGTAGACTTATGTGAATTAATGTATACCGAATGGCGCTGAGTACTTAGTATTTAAAACTCGCTAGAAGAAATAGGCACGAAGTTCTGGTCGACGCATGTTCATGATAATGGTATGCATTAGAATTGAATAATCTGTGAGTATAGCTACAGAAGTTGAAAAACCAATAAATAGACGAATTGTTCTACTCTATTGCAGTGAACATATTTAATAAGTACATTATAAGAATGATAATTAATAAAATAATTTGAACTTAGTTTTTAAATATTTTTAATAAAATATTTGTCATTTATAAAATTAATTTTTACCAACGTTTTGCACATAACATTAACATATTCAAATACAACCAATTAAATTACATTGGAAGTTAACTTATGAAATAAATTCAAGAGATAATTTATTTTTTATGGAAAGCTTTCTTATAAGTTAATAATATAATTATCACATGCGAATATATAAACAAACAAAGTTGTTAATAATTCTTTTTATCTGGTAGATCATTAGGAAATTAACCTGGAATCAGCGTCACTAGTTTAAAGGAAAATATAATAGTTCAGTTAATCACTAAGCTACCGCAAACGCAAGCCACATGCAAGACGGGGACATCAAGTATATGTTGAAGTACAAACACAAGCCAGCTAGTAATATTGAATATTTCACGGAAGACGAGAAGCCTCGGCGTCGCTGCCCGGTGTGTTACTAATTGAATTGCAGATTGCTCCTGGCTCACTACTACGAGTAAGCTGTTATGTATATATATACATACACATACGCGTAGCTACAGCTTACATATGCACGACTTGAGCGACAACATATATGCTGAGCATCTTACAAAATATTGTTTTCCTATCTGTTAGACAGTGCAACTGATTGTTTTCTTTTCTTTTGTTAAAGATAAAGTCGTATACAATGCTTTTCATTATGAAAAATTGTGTGAATCGCTGCATGACCTCATGATCAAGAAAATAATTTTAAAAAACATAGGTTGAAATACGTTTCTTATGCTATCTTTTATCCATTTATTAGTATATTAATTATTAGAAATATTATTATGTACAGAATACTGTGATTCAAAATTTAAATTAAGTTGTGTTAAAATGATCAGTTTCTTCTAACATTTTTTGTTATTATTTCACAAAACAATGTTTTATAAGCAATATGATTTGTTTGCAATTATTATTAATTTTGAACTATAATTAATTAAAAAATAAATTTCAATAATGCATTCCATAATTTAATTAGTTACAAAAATGAAGTAATATAGTTATACAGAAAAGTAGAACAAAGTTGTTACGCGTGAGTGAGCTTGTAGTAATTCTATAGAAGTATACGAATTTATTATTTACAGAATCACCGAGTCTTCTTCGTAAGCTATTAGCAAATGCGTAAAAAGCTCAACATACCCTTGTTGACAAAAAAGATAAAAGTTTCATATTACTTCGAATTAATTACAGTTCGTCTTACTATCTAACTTGCGAAAAGGAGTTCGATATCCTTCTTTAAAGAAGCAATGTTTCAACAGTTCTGATTCTTCACTACAAATACAAAAATTTAATTTACAATTAAAAGCATTTTTATGACTAAATCTTAATGTTCGACGTATTAAATCATTTATGTGTAATTCCGAACTACTTTACATTTTTTATATCAAAAATTCATTTTAATTTTAAACTTGAACAGCACATAAATTATATATGATATGTCTTTATAAAAATGTTATGTAAAATTATTATACATATTTATAATAATTGAAGATACACTTTGAAAAAAATATATAAAATAATAACCGTGATAACAATAATAAAATTACATTTATTTCAAATATAATATTGTAAACATTCTATTCTATTTATATTGTAAGTGATACTAAATTTCTAGAAAAGTAAGTTAAATTATTACAGTTTTAACTTTCTTTATATAAAATTGCAAAAGAATTTTCAATTAAGCTATTTATATAGTTTCTATAAATAAAATATTCTTTTAATAACTTGAATGAAAATTTTTAAACAGAATATTTGACAAACATCTACAGAATATAATTTTGCGATTTTTGCTAAGTAATGTATTCAATAAATAGAATAATATAAACATTTAAATTTTGAGAACTCAATGCATCTGCTGATAATTCGAAAGTTATATCTTATCAGGAAATCTAAAATCGAAGTGATGAGATGATGACGAATATCTCGCGCAAGAATCACCGTAATCGTTGGTGAAAGTGCGTGAGGCGCACGGGTATCCTCTCCCCTCCGGACGCTGTTGGATTTATAATGCAAAATCGCCGGTGGTCACGGCTACAGCAGCGTGCAGATGGCTTTTCGATTCCGGAAAAGACTGGAGGCTAATGCGAGCAATAAATCACATGGACAGTGCAACTGAGAAATTTCCTCTCTCTTTTTCTAACTATCTAAATGTGATGCGCATCGTTCATATGGTAAGAAAAGGTTTCTCATAACTGAATCTGTTTTAATCGTGCCAATATTCTGTATAAGAAGTCGCTAACACTATATTTTATTTAATATTGTGAATATTTTATTGTATACGTTTTATCAGAGTACGTCACGTAATAATAACATGCACTTTACTGCATATTATTTATAAAACAATTCAAGTAATAGCTGTTTAATCAGGAACTAAATCAAATATAAATATTGTATTTTTTACTAAAAATTAAATAATTAAAAAATAATTTTAAACCATGAAATAGAATAGTATTTCTTTTATATTAACAACTGTTCAAATACAATTATTATTTTAAATATAGATTATTTGATGAATGTTTATTTGTATCGGATTACAAGTGATTAAATATTATTTTATAAAATATACATGTATTTAGAATATTTATTATTGACAACAAAAATGTTTATTAATTACTGTATTATAATAATATGCATATTATGAAGTATAATTAAATAAATTCCATAGAAAAATCCTTGCTTAATTTTCAATAATATTTTTATCAATAAAAATATTGTTTCACACAATTATCAATTCATGTGCATTCACGCAATAATAAATCTAATAATATGTATATTAGCTACCATAGTCTTAAATATTTTGAAATATCAATTATTAATTTTAATCTACCTATTTTTATTTAAACTCTTCTATATTATATATGTTTATTTAAGTAGAAAGAGAATGTGTAAGTTTATTGTGTATGACTGAAGGATAACAGTTAAGTTAAATTTGAAGTTTATTATTCGTCACTAGGCTGTTGTAATTCTTTTAATAAGCTTGTATATACGTATTTTATTTTGTATACTTGTTATTGGATGTGTGCGTGTATTGCAACTTCATAAGAAATTCAGGTTTTTATCGATATTTCTATAAATTCTTGTATCTAAATTACTTATTAGACATAGTTTTTTAATGTAATTTATATAAATAAGTAAATATACAATATAACCAAATTGGCTTTCAACAATGATGATGAATTATGGAATGTAATTTTGTTTTAGTACAATTTAATATATTCATACCATTTGAATCAAATCTGCTACGCAAATGTTAATATACTTTAAATTATTATAAGAAACTTTAAACGCAATAGAAATGATGGATATTAACATTTTATCGACTATATCATTTATATTTCTATATTTTCTTATATTAATTCTTTCATATTTTCGCTACTGAATCTAGAGGGTATGTTTTCCTAACTACAAATGCCTCAGATCAAGTGGCTACTAGAACTAGAAATAGAGATAGACATGATTATACCGGAGAAGTAATGAAACTAATGACAACAAATTCAGATTATTCGTCTACAATTACGTAAAGTATACGTTATGAATGTGCTGTGCTGCATAGATGTGGATGAAAATTTGGAAAATGGAGTAAATGAGCGGGAGCTCAAACAAGAGAATGACTTTAAGGTGAACGAATGATGGACGTAAACAAGAAATGGATAAAATCCATGATATAGACAGATACAATTTTTACACAAATAATCTTTAGATGGAGTCGACGGACATGGAAAATATGTTTCCAAACGACGGGGCATCAAAAAGACAATAATGATCTGAATGATGATAAAGGTTCAGATACATATTCGTCAACGAAAACTCGAACGCGATGGATTTCCTCTGAGATCACTGACGTGGAAATCAGGATTCTTCTAGTTGTGAATAGATTTTTCTCTTTTTTAGCCACGTAATAAAAAAATCAATATAATATAATAGATTATTTAAGTTTATTAAATTTATTGCGAGTCTTTTTGCACTTTTACTCTCTTAGCGTACAAGTTATGTAATAAATTTCGACTGCTCGGTTATTATTATCGTTTAACATTAGCGATACATTTATGTATATATAATATGAAGTCAGAGAATAGAATTAGAGTTATGAAGCTACTACGTGGCTAAATCAATACTTCAAGCGCAAAACTGTAGTCTGTACTATGTTGCATATGCGCGCACGGTAAATCATGCATACGTGAATTAACGGGCAATGTAATAATTGGCGTAATGCGCGGCTACTTCTTGGTGCAGCGCGCATTATCGAGCAACCGAAGCATTTGCGTGAGTAAATGAATGAGTATATGCAGGATATACTTTCGATGGTGAATGCGAGAAGCATTGCATGCCTCGCAGCAATGGCCTTTCTAAAGGATTCGCGCAGAGTGCATCTTTCAGTGCTACTACGGCATACTTGTCCGAGTCCGTGTTTGTGGCGACTGGCAAATACTGGAGAAAAGATACGCAAGAAGTCTATGGAATCCCTTACCGTGATGTATGTTTCGATGCTAATATCTTTACTGTAGGTATCTAATTTTTGCAGTATTGCAAAATATTATTAGAAACTAAGGTTCCCAGAATTCATTTTCGCAATAATGATGACTTCTTTATTATGTACGGCAGTTACATATATTATAATTAATTTAAAATATAAAAAATGTTCAAAAGCCGATGATCATATATATTAATTTAAAATTTGGTCATGTAGATATAAGAGGTAACAGCATTTAATTACTTTTTTCGGTGAATATCTTATTCGGCCTTACTATTGACAAATCTTACATTGAGTCTATAGTATTTAGGATTATGTTAAAGTCGATATTATTCGTTTACGAAAACTATGCGAGTATGCATAACTACGTATAAAATATAAAATAAAATAAAATCACTGAAAAAATAATTAATACTTGCTCTCGATTATGTTATAAACCGTCGTAGGGTGTATAAATCTCATTGCCTCCGACTGCGGCGATAGCAAGATTATCGGCGCGTGACGACTAAGGCATCAAATCCGCAACTCCATAAAAGCCGGGCACGAGTTGATGCACCACACAGCGCGTGTGCCTCTATTGAGCAATGACTTTACTGCTACAGCTACAAATGCAATGCGCCAGGGAAATGGAGAGCACAATTGACTATATTCTATGGAATAAAATGAGCGAATCCGGTCAAGATACAATCGGCGCATTAAATTGTTCTAAACGGATAAAAGATTAATGTAGTTTGCGGACATACACATTTTGTTATTATGCTTTTGGTGACAAGTTTTGAAATGTTATTTATATAGGGGAATATGATGCTATTTATTTATGCACGAAAACCTGTTATTACCCGGTTTTAGCGTGTGAATTTTGAAAGTACATTGTAAACAACAAGATTTTTCATTAAAGTTTAATTTATACACAAGCTTTAAATACACCGTTTTCCGAGGTTTTAGCAATCCTTACTCTTAAGAATAATTGAAAAGCATCTTTTAAGAAATTGCCTTATGTTTATACAAACAAATAAATATAATCGCAATGATAAAAGTAAATCCACCCAATTTTGTTTAAGCACCGACGCGTTCAAAGCAGTGATTGAATACTTTCCGGACGACCGTTCGCGATCAATGCACACCAAAATGCAGTCGCGTATTTGCTCTCAGCGATTTTCAATCATGGAAGGTAAAATGAAAAACAAATAACGTCGGGCGATACATCGCATCAGCGCGAAAACCCATTGTGCTTGATCGGCGCAATCGGCATTTGACGATCCTGTATATATAGCTCTTACGACAGAAAAAGGAAGCATCAAGCGGCATTGGGAAACCTGCAAATTTTTGGATCGAAATATTGATTATCGTGCCGAACGAGACAGTACCGGTTATAATTGAAACTGCTCGCTGCTGCGAAGATCATTCGTTTAGCGGGAGCCAGCCGAGAGCGTGTCATGCAGCACGCAACCGAGCATTTAATTAACGAGAGTGCAGACGCCGACGTTAATGAATGAGCGCACAAAGTGCGGTAGAGGTTTTTATTAATGAATGAATGATATCCTCTTTCTAGCTTGAGGTTGTGCAAAGCCGTGTAGGTAACAATTTTTGATAATTGGTGACTTCTTTCGATTTGTACATAATTCGTCTGGAACATTTTTAGAAAGGAAGCAGATGTTTCGAACGAAACTTTAATTATCGTTCTTTTTAGTGCAATGAGTTGTACATAAACGAGGTCTACATCATGAAAACTATATAATGCGAATAAAATGTTGTAATAATGGATGTAAAATGTGTTTAATTATATTGAATATTTGATTCTGCAGTTAAATTTAAGTTTCAAAATAGGTCAAATTTGTATTCAATATTAAAATTAATTGCATAAAAATATTTGACGAAGAGGTCTCGCATATACTCGTTGGAATATGTTTTATTCTTTACAGGTACAATGCTTCAAAATACTATAATACCACATAAAAGGAAATAAAGCAATTCAATCATTCCAATCATTTATTGTTAAAAAATACTCAAGAATTTGTATGAAAATAAATGAATTTTAATTTGATAAATTAAAAAAATGTATAATTTAAATAAAGTAAAATAAAATACAGCTTTTATCTCTTATTATCAGATGTAAATGAACTCTGGAAGGTATGAACTATATACCATAAAAATCTACGATAAGGCCAAACAATTATATGATAAGTGTAATTATAAAAATACATTAAAAGTTTAAAATCTTCAGTCATGGACTTGTATTTTTATTCTAGAATTGGATCTTTTATTTAACTGTACCTAAGCAAGAAAAACTCGAATAAAATAAAATCTTTATCAAAGAAAGAATTAGACATCTAAAGAGAAACTTAATCTAGAGAATTCAGATTGTAGAATTGAAAGTATTTCGCGAGCGGAAAGACGCGTGAAAAATACAGAAAACTGGAGGCTGTGGCAAGGCCGCGAGAAATTCGCGAATCAACAATGTGAGACGAGGGTGGAGAGAAGCAATATTCCGCGTACAGTTAACGCATTATAATGCAGGAGCAGCGAAGCGAAGGAGGATCGACCTCTTCTCCGGATATTACGAGCTGGGCCACTCCAACGAAAAGAGGTAAAAATCCAAGGTAATTAAACCGAAGTCAAGCGGGCGCGGTCTTGTGTATCCACGACGTCGCTCTTTTTATATTTTTGTCTTTCCTGCCCAAGTGCACGGAGCCGGGGTTGGTTGCGATAGCTTTGAGAATATTGCGGGGTTCTATAGTGGTTTTATTAGACTTTTGCGCGAGCACTGGCCTGTCTTTCAAAATTTATGCAAATGTGATTTGCGCAAAGGAGCGTTCGAACGATCAAGTCGTTTATTTTATTAAAGGATGCATGCGATGGATAAAGATGAGGAATGAAGCCTATTACCCCCTGTAAATAGAATTGTAAGTAAATATAAATAAAAATTGCAACAGGAGTAGTGAAAGCGAGCAAAAGTTTATACACATAAAGTTTATACACAGTTCGCACTGTGCTAAAGTGCATGGAAAGGATTCAAAAATTACTATAGACACAATAATAGTGATATAAAGGAACTTCAATGCAGAGAAGCTTGTCTGCTTGACAACCGTGCAATCACTCGAGACGTTGTGCCTTACTAAACCTTTCCCGACGTTTCTCTGTGGATGCGACCTCGCGCGCTCTTGACGCGTACATATACTTACCCCCGTGTTATGCACTCGTGCAAAAATTCTCGTTTGTATAAACATGAATGTGTTCAGAGCAGTTGACGTCGACGATGACGATGCCCTTTTGACGGGCAACGCGAAAGTACATAACGCGCACCGCCGGAGCTTTGTTGGCACGGCGACTTTCTCGGCAACGACACTCTAACTAGTTTAGAGGCGGGCCATTCGCTTCGATCCAGCAATTTGTCAGTTTTGCGCCATGTATACGCAGCCGACAGCTCGTGTGGGAACGCGAATGGCGCCATGATAATTGAACGGAACTTTTCAATGTGAGAGATGTTGAGTTGTACGGCGCTCCGGAGAATCCCGAGAAATATCCTCAACCGCATCGCTCGTATAAGATGTAATAATTTATACTGATTTTGAATGTCATGTGTAGGTAAATCAACAATGACAACCGTGCAGACACGTGTACTCTGCAAAATTATTATTACATGTGGGATAATGACTTTATGAAATTTATCATCTCACGTCGTCGAGGCAATTATTAAATTAAATCCCGAGCTTTCGCACAGTTTTTAAATCATCGATTGGATTAATCAATTTTGGCATTTCGTTCGGGAACTTTTTCCACGAGTTCGTTTCGAAAAGACGAGCATCGTGAAATAAGACGGCAAATTATCTTAAACAAAATCTCAATTGAAGCCCATCACCTCCGGCGTTCGAAAGCTATACGGCTGCAGGGCGGGCGAGCCGGCGAGTGAAAAGAAACAGAGACGAAAGGTAAAAAGACGCCGGGAGGAATCACCCACGGCAGTTGCCCCGACAACCGGCAATTTCTCGGACGATCATTCGGGAGCTACCGTGGAACTAGCGCTCGCACGGGCAAGAGAGAAAGAGCCGGCGAGAGGAGGCAGTAATTGGCAGTCGGACCGCTCGCGCGACTAGATTTTCATCTGGGCGATGCTGCCCGCTGGAGAGGCGGCGCCGTAAAGACAGCGCGCTGCGCGGACCGCTCGCCAATTATTGGCCCCGAGATTCGCACGCCGAGATGATCGCGAGGGCTCGTCCTTTGACCCGGCTCGTAAAGAGGACGAGCTGCACTGCACTCCTAATCGGAGGAGCTTGTTTTCCTCCCAGATAGACTTGTTCGAAAGCCTTCATCGAGGCTATACATCAAAATTTTAAAGATTATGAAGACTGCATATTTCGTATTTAGCTTTATAAGACTGTTCGTATTTTACAATAATTTATATATTTCATATACAAGTATTTCCCTTACGAAAAATTTTAGCGTTACATGAAAGCAAAATTAAGAAAACATCAATTTTTAACTTACGAGATGAAGAAATGTCAGTTAATATTCTCGATAAATCTTGATATTACTCACCTGAAAAAAGTAGAATATGATTATTAGATTAATTAGTACATCGAAATTAAGATTGTAAGATCATTTAGAATGAGTGCATTAATCAAAATATTAATGAAATCGTACATGTTGTAAACGAATCAGATCATAGATAATTTACACGTCATTTAATGATGCATGTACAGACTATCATTTTACATGTAAGATCGTTTAAAAAAAAATCCATTTATAATACTCTGCAATTATCGCAACATAATGTGATGTATTAAGCAACAACGGTTCTTAAACTTACGGCATATTACAATATTACATGGCTGCGATAAATAGATTCGAATAAGAACCTCCGGAGTGTCGTGGGTGCGACATTTCTCACGAAGCGAGAAACATTCAAAGATTTTGTCGGGTGGAATTTTTTCGCCAGAGCATGCACACCTTTTCGATACCGCGAAAATGAGACCACATTCAGCAGTCAAATGTTTGAGGAGCCCCAGCGCTCCATGGCTAATTAGAAAGCAATTACGGCGTCGGAGAGCCGCAAGTGAGGTAATTATAACACACGGGATTTCCGCGCGCGCGCCTTTAAAAGACCCAGTACATGTAGATATGTACAGCCCTCGTGTATATTTACGCAGATACTACGCGCTCTTTCTCATGGCAAATAGCGGAAGATTGCCAACTTCTTTAATCATAGTTTGCATTTTTCCTCACTCCTTCTGTACTGACGTTCCCATCGCAAGGACAATGTATAGTCGAGTAACACAGCAGCCGAATTGAAACGTGTAATTGGGTTCGGCTGCGAATTGCTCACTGATTAGGTCGATCTATTGATGGATTTTATTGGTTCGTTTAATTGAGAAAATAAAGATATAATTTAATTTAATATTTAATCATCCAAATTTACAAGAAACAAAATAGTACATAAAATTAGCTATTACATAACAGAGACCCTAATTCAAAATTTCAGCGTCATTAATTAGAATTAAAGCTTCATTAAATTACCACATTCACTTTATACGACACTAAGAATATCATTAGATCTCAAAAGCAAAGGGTTATGCATAAAGATTTTTTTAATTTGTATAATATTTTAAATGATGATATTATCTTGAGTTCCTAAATTATTAAATAATATATAAATGCGTAGAGTCCATCTAACGATTAGTTTATTAATTTCTAAGTGAGTGTAAAATAACTTTATCAATTTCAATATTATTATTATAATAGTATTATAGATTTGAGTTATTCATTATATTTAAATGCGTAAAAAGTACGAACATACATTTTCTTTTAAGATTAAATCTATAGCTCTGATCCAACAAAAAGAAACTGCAATGAATCGAAAGAAAAAGAACTAAGCGTATATTCTCTTAAGGATCATCTAAACTTTTTTTCTTACTGCTTTAATTGATTCGAGTTCGCTAATTGAAAAATATTGGTTTGAGTGAATGGTTTTCTATATATAAATTGCAATAAAACTAAAAAAGATATTCTACGTTTTTATTCTATTAAAAACAAAATGCAGACGTTTTAATTGACTTTCTTCTATATGCTGCAATTTATTAAATGTACTAAATTAATTTTAATTTTAAACTATGCGATTTAAAAGTATATTTAAAAGTATATGAATAAATGTGATTATATTTAAAAAATTAATAGAAATATTTTAAAATGAATTTTAAATATTTGTATTTACATATATGTATATATGTATTATATATTTAATTCAATTTAGATGTAACGGCGTCTAAAATATTTATAGAATGCTACATTAATTTTTATAAAACATTATTTCTAGATTATAGCTATAATATAAATGATGTCCAAGCCCATCGAAAAGGAAACTACAAATGTATTGTTGTAAAGCGAATAACTTCACTACGTTGCGACCAACGTATTTAGGTCTTCTTCAGGCTTTCTCGGACGGAAGGATGTGCATGATCTTTGCGTAAGCCTTGAACGGATTTCGCACCTTACTCACTTGTAATTAACATCTGCGATGCGCGTTTGTGCTTCGAGTTGCGGATAATTTACTACTTCAAGCTTAAATTGCAAGACTATGCAGATAAGTGATGCACAATTACGATTTTTTTATTAAGACATCGTGTTTATCAGAGTATAGTATTTTACAATATCATAAATGTAGAATCATTGATAAAACTCAGTAATCTGAACTTCGCATTTAAATTTCAATTTGAAATTAGATAATGATTACAAATTATAAATTGTTATCTTAAAACATTAATTAATTATAGCACAGTGAAGATATGCACAACATATTTAACGAGGAAAAAATAAACACATTATCCAGCGTTTACACTTGTGCTTTTAACGTTTCAAAGTAAGCGATATATGCAGTTCTATGCATATCCGCAAACTAGTCTATTATTCAAAGACTTCCAAATTAGGAGCTTTTTTCGATAGAATATCTTACAATTTTGCGACACAAATTTTTCAGATGTTGAGCGTAAGTACGCACCGTAGTATTCTGTTTACAGGTATATAATCTATCTGATTTAAGTGTCTATGGGTATTTATAATTAAATATAATTAAATATATGTATTTAAATTTATTTATTTATTAACAGTTTTATTTATATAGATTGAAGAAAATGAGATTCATTATCTTCATCAGTTACTATAACCATATTATAGTAAGTTTTCTTTGACTCCATTCAATATGCTGATGTACAACACTTTTTTGTATCTCAAATACTCAAATCCAGTATTTCATATTTCTTCATATCTTTACGCATCATTACCTAAAATGTTAATACTGGATTAGTTATTATCCATCATTATGTATAAATAATTAATACATCAATTGACTTACCTTTAAATTTTGATATTAGTTTCTCAAAATTTCAATCAGAGAATAGTTATTTTACAAATTCGTCCATGTCTAATAACACTCACAATTACTAATTCGCGGGAAAATGGTAGTTTCTTCGTGTAGAAATAGCTCACCAGAAGAACAGTTCAATAAAGTGTTTAACTTACCTGACGCATTGTACGCTACAACAAACATCTGTCAAAAACTGGGAAAATCGTATGTTTTTTAAAAAAATTCAGCGTACGAGCAGAAATACACGTTCCATGTTCCTAACACCGTTGTAGTAACTATTCCATTTTTCCGTGAAAACAATAATATATCATGCTTATGATTATTCTTGTTATTATACCAAGCAAAGCTGATATTATTTACAGATGCTTTTAAAGACGCATCATAAATATAAAGGAAAAAGACAACTTATTATAACATCAACAAAACTATAAAATTTAACTTTGTAAAAGAATTTCTAAATACACATATACATAAAAAAAATTCATCAATGAACGTAGATACACT
The DNA here is from genome assembly GCA_018906755.1 of Sycophaga agraensis. NCBI lineage: Eukaryota > Metazoa > Arthropoda > Insecta > Hymenoptera > Pteromalidae > Sycophaga > Sycophaga agraensis. The sequence goes on along the minus strand of JACCIE010000020.1, from coordinate 3,032,700 downwards.
ATGTGTAAATTTTAATCCATGTATTATAATTATTACATCAATGAAATTAAATAAAACAAATGAAATCATAAAACACTATAACCTCAAAAGAATCTAGCTAGTATAATATCTAATATAGGAGTTGCGGGAAAGTTACAGTAGGGAGGAACTACTTCATTTGATTATCGGCTCGCGATGTTCACTTGCTCCCTTTTCCCTTTCAAAGTTTCCGCTATGCACAGCAGCCGATCTGCCAGAAGAGTGGGTAGGCAGTCCATCTAATACGCGCAAAAACTCGCGCGGCATTCGGGACATGCGCTATTCGGAGAAACTAGCGGGAGCTTCGTCAAAAGACGGGTCGTTTAATAAAGAAAACAAACTATTCCAATGCGGAGTGCGCGGCGTCTGAAAAGCACTCATATAGACAGATACAGGGAATGAGACTGGAGTTCAAGCGGATGAATTCGTACGGTGCGGCATACCTGTGCTCACAAAGGCTGCTTTGTACATGCAATGCACATAACTTATGTACTTTGTACCACGATATCCAATGTGGTAATTTGTATTCTTCCATTAGCATAAAATTTTTTGCCCACTATTGATTGTTTATTTATCTTTGGATGAACATGATGCCTTCTTCATTAGATTTTAGCGTCTGCAATCGTAAACGTGCATAATATGGATACGATAGGTGTCGAAAAATCGCGAGAGCAACGTTTATTTAAAAACATTAGACACCTTTAACGAAGAAACATTCGAATAAATAAGCATAAAATGTGCTTTGTATAGCTTTATTTTAGCGACTGATTTTCACCTAAAGAAACCAAACACTTAGCTTTAATATTTGTAATAAAAAGGAACTGTATAATATAACTTGTAACTAGGTCTACTCGTATTATTTACCTGGAGGTATGCTCGCAGGTGGTCTTGCCATAAAAGCCGTAATTCGAAGAAAGCGGCGTATGAAATTCGCATGGCTCTCGGACGGAGAAGATAAACGGCCACAGGTTCTCAGGCGGGATTTTCCAAAAAGCTCGGCAGCTTAAAAACAGGCGACCGCAGGGGGCGGCGCGCCCTAAAAGCAGCTCGTGGCCCGAAATTTCCACGCTCTCTCGAGTATATTTCAAGCGGCGCGGCTGGACGAGGAAAGGCGGGCCCGAAAAGCCGCAGACCGTACATATACGTATACGCCCCCGCAGGTCGCGGGCGTTTATTTTTCACTGGGCGCGAGGGCCCCTTTAAGAGCGCGCGAGCCTCGCCCGTTTCCCGAGCTTTTTTCCCGCGCCAGGCAATCCGCGCCGTTAATTAATCCGACGCTCGGGATGATTTACGGCCGATGGTTGCGCAAGGGCCGCGAGCGTCGCGGGTAACCGGGTGATCCGCAGGGCCGCGCGAGGACCGCGGAGATAAGGGCCGACAAAGCCGCGCGCGTAAAAATAATCTCTTTGCGGGGCCCGGCGCGGAGAGACGTTATCGGCCGGCTTCCGCGCGGCTTCATCCGCCCGCGGGGAAAAAAGCGCCCGGCTCGGCCGTTAACGGCGCCTGCCGCGCGCCTTTGTCCTTTGCCCCGGCTGTAAAAGCGCGCGCGAGGGCCGCGGGTTTATGTAGGCGCGGGTCAGCCGCGCGTACCTCCGATTGGGATCGCGGTATTGTCCCGATGGCGCTTCCGTCCCTGGCCTTCGCCCCGCGATTTTCTTCCCTTGTGCCGCAATTATGGGCGGCGTGTACCCGTGGCGACGGTCCGCGCCATTCAACGACCTCGCGCACTCGCGCGGAGGAATTGTCAAAATACCTTTCTATTGTGCAACTGGGCTCTATGGGCTTTTATAAAGATAGGGCGAGGAGTCTCTGGGTGCCTTCTGCTCGCGCGCTCGACTGCCCCTGCACGTAAGCACGTGCTCCCACTGCCGATGCTCTTCTGCAGAGGATTTCAACTCGTTTCTTTATAAAATTCGATATAACTGAATAGCGTATGTGCTTAGCTGTTTATTTTTCGAAAAATTACTACGCTGTACAGTAGATGCCCCTACAATCTTTGTCAATATTAATTGAACAATCGCAAGTCGTTCTTTACAGAACAGCAGTTTTTTTGTCCTTGACGTTTCTGTCCTCGCACGACTAGCCAATGTAGTTATTTTTCTAAAAAAAATTCCCCGCGTTATAAAAAATGGTAGCAATGTCGAACAACAAGATGCCTTCACTAGAGAGACCTTCACTAGGTAGAAGAAGATGACTTCTGCCAAGATGCCGACACTAATACCTTTAATCGGACAAAACTCCTTAATTGACTTCGAGGTATGTAGTCGAAGATAGCACGCTCTCCGCATGGTATGCTGGAAGAGTTTACAGGCGGAGAATCAGGAATCGTACGTTCGACGTGACGCTTAATTCCCATATGCCGCGGAGGTAACAAATTTTCATGGTTTTTACGGTGGCACTTGTCACGCGGTCCCGCGGGCGACCAAGTCAGTGATTCGTCAGCGTATTTTTACTATGCGATCCGGCGACGCCGGCGCCTCGTGGCCTCGTAAAGCAGAAGCGCGCGAGCTCAGCTCGAGAGGGAAAAGAAGTGGACCGGCGGCCTGGGGCTCTTCCACACTTGGGTCACCTGTGCCCACTCGCGGGCCCTTCTCCGAGGCGGCCGAGAAGCCGCCGCGGCCGCCTCGACGGAATCGCCCAGATAGAAAGACGGGGGCCTCGGAAGAGCGGCAGCTTTCGCGCGGCGCGCTTCCTTTATGCACTTTCGAATCGGCGACTCGGCCCCGCGGAGACAGGCGCGCGGCGTCCCTCGGTCGCGACCTCGCTCCCGACTTTCGTTAGAGCGCGCCTCCGACGTCTCCACACGCGCGCCCGGGGCCCAACGCGGAATCACTCTCGCTCTCGCCTCTTTCACCCGCTCGATTCCTTCCCCTCCCCCGCAGGCCTCAATTATACATCGGCGGAGCGCCTGCGCCTCCATCACGTGCCCCGCGTGTTTGCTCAGTCGCGGCCCTCGATGATGGAGTCATTTCAGACGGCTCGACCGGCTGATTCCCCGTCCCGCTCTGACCGTTTCCACGGGGGAGAGGCTGGCTCTTACTCTCCTGGACCCTATCGACAATTCTCACGTTTTCACCGCGCGTACGCCGATTTATGCAAGTAGGAAAGCTAATTAAAACTCCGCGTTGCCGAGATAGACGCGGAGTTCGCGTTTTTCCTTTTTTCGAAAAATCGCTATTTATAATGCGCGGCGGACTGGCGGTGTGAATCTCTGGGGTTATGAGGCAGGAGTAACGAGTTTTTACGGGGCCGTCGACACTTCTTTTCTCCGCGCAAACGGGAATCTCTCCATTAGCGTGTCGCGTTTCAGGCGCAGTGGCTCGCGTGTACATCCCTCCGACTAATCTAATTTTCCCGCGGGAAAAACACGGGCTCGCCAGTCGCTCTCTTTCTCAGCCGGCTGCGTTAAAAATCGAAGACAACGCGCGGCCCAACTTTCAATGCGCGAAAGCCCCTATATAGGCAGTAACGTCTGGACGGTTACAGCCGCGGAGCATATATGCGGCCCGCGTTGACAAATAAACAAGCGACGTAACAATTTGCCGGGGGTTTTAACGCGGCTTTACGCTCGGCTCCACCGTATACCCATGAACCAAAGGCAATTATATCGCAGTGAAAACAGCCCGCGTTTCCAGGCGGCTAAGCTCCCGAGAGCGTACGATCGGCATAAACGGGAGCGCCGCCAGCGGCGCCGGAGCTCGAGCCTTGTAAGAACTTTACGCGCGCGCCCCGAAAAAACAACGACTGCGGGCGGCAAGGACGCCGAGGCGGCCCTGGGCCCCGCGATATACCGAGCGTCGCTCCCACCCGCGCCTCAGAGCAGTGCGCCAGCTGTATCCCAGGGGCGTCCTCTTTGGGATTCCTCGCGCCTCGGATCTAGCTTTCAAACAAAAACTCCAAAGGAGTACTGACTTTATCAACAGAATGCTTTACAATACATTTCCAAAATATTGGATTTAGTATTACACTTTGCTTTCATTTAATTCTAATAAAATTTATTCTAGTAGATTATTACTAATTTTAAAAGAATTACTGTCAACTGTGAAAATCTAAATTAAATAAAACTTACAATCCTTAAATGATCAAAACATATTTTAAGTTAAATTTCAAATTTAAATGTTATCATCTCATTGCATGGTATTTAGCACAGTTAATCCTTGTTTTTAATACAAGTGGCCGTCTATGCAGCATGTAAACTCGTCGGGAACTACAAAATTCCTATTCATTGCGATGCGAGGATCCTCCAGAATCTCCCAGCCCTAGTCCCGAGCCACTCAGGCCCCCCACGCTACGACGTCCCTGCACATAGCGAAAGCGAAAGGTGCGCGGGTCGCGTTCACGGGCGCGTGGAAGATGCGCTACCCTTATTCGCCCGGTCCGTTTGCCTTGCGCTGCACCGCAGCGATCGCGCGAGGCCACATTAAAATAATCGCTCGCGCCCGCCGCCGGGGAGATTTATTGGGACGTGAAAAATAAGAGGCGTTCATCACCGGGACTCGCGGAGATTGTACATAAATCTTGTGCCCCAACGAAATGTGACTTATCGAGGTATTCTCCGGGCTCAACAAGTAGCCCATTCGCCCGGGAGATATAAATCAAACTTCGATACGCGCGGTCATCGCGGGCAACTTATGAACGAGTGCAGGCTGTATACGCGCGTTCAATCTTTTGCTGTATATATCCTTCCGTATATAAGATTCATCTGCGAATCGTCCGCGCATACGAGTCTATCCATCATGAAATAAGCATATTTTAGAAAATTAATTTTATCTTATTTTCTTTAACGTTCATTTGCATTAGTTTTCATTAGCCAGTCGAATTCTTCAAGTGAAAAACTGATGCTACATTCGGAGTGAATTTTTATGCATCCTGATGAAGGCATAAAGCATGATTTCACTCTCTTAGAGACATTTAGATTTAACAAAATTAATTACAGCCAAGAATAATAGTTTCAGATTCATTTAACTTGCGGTCCATTGAACACTTTTTCCCCAACCAAATTAAATTCTGCGGCAACTTTTCTGTAATGCCATTTAATAACAGATTAATAAATTGGCATTTGAAATTGATAGTCAAAATTAAATATAGAAAAGTTGGTCAATTACAATATATTTGCTGTAAAAAAGTATGCTTATTTTTTCCTCTTTCTTCTGTTAACACTTGGGAAAATATTTGATATTATACATTAGACATATATAAATAAAATAATGATAATAATTATATAGCATGCAGACTACCTACAAAAATCATGCACAACACATAAGCTAAAAATTCCACATGCATAATTCTACGTTGAGTATTCTACATGTACAACATATCTAGCTAAATAATCACTAATTTCTCGTACACTAAAACACTCCTCATGTCTCCTAATGACCTCAACTATGCACCAAAAAAAACGCGGCAGCGACTAGAGGAACGGAATCTCATCAAGTTTTCTCGCACTGGCCGTAATTCACGGCAATGCGCAGCCCTAAAGCCGTCTCACTTGTGCAGCGGCGCATACGGGGGAAGAAGCTAAGCGAGGGCGAGTGGATTGCAGCCGCGGCAAAGCTCTCGAGCGCCATTATGTGCACGTGCGCGAATGTACAAGAGCGTCCCGCGAACCGCGCGCGCGTCCTTATCTCCGCGGCAAAAACGCGCGCGCGCACGAAGGCTTGAGCGCCGGCCTACTCGTACTTTCGTCCGGGGTAATCATTTTCGTCGGGCGATTACGTGCCTCCTTTTTTTCCAGACGTAAATTAAGCCCCGCGCCTTTATTTTATAATAAAACCCCTCGGAAGTCCCGCGGGGGGAGGACCGCGCGTCGTTTTTCTTTTCATTACGAGCTCGTTGCCGCGTGTGAGAAACTACCGGTAGGCGACTCCCGACACCGGGTTAATTACCAGACGGGAACATCTCCTGATTAGCTGCCCGTGGTTATTGAAAATGATTGGCTATTTATGAGAGAAGGATTAACGACGCTCGGCTGACTCGAGCCTCCGAAGAGGCCAGTTCCCCGAGACGCAACCTTAACTTCCGGTATAATGCGACGTCGTGCCGTCCCCGTGAACGCGCGTTGCGGTTTGCGATTGCCTCGACTTAACCGCTTTTTTCCTACACAAACGATTACGCTCAAATTGCATTATACTCATCGGGCACCTTTTCAAGTGTCTTCGGAAGATTATTAATGAAAAAATTACTTGATTCTCGCTATGAAACCGGCAAAATATCTATTGTTCTTATTTTACATAAAATTCGATATAAATTCCTGTTTCGTAATAGTTGTTGTATTTTAACTTCTATCTTGTTTCAAAATTAAAGGTAGTTAATATTATTAACATTCTGGGAATATTCAATAACAAATATTCTCCCTTTAATTATTTTTTGAAATTAATGTATTTTTGTAAACTCTAATACTTCATTTAAAGGATGTTTGAATTGGACGAATTATTGATTGCATTTATTAAAAAAAATTAAGTAAAATCAGCGACTGGCATATAAAATATTATATTTTACTTTAAAAATAATTTTAAAAAATATATAATATTTCATAATTCAGACCTATCTCTACTATCTCGAATCACATTAATGTTTGTGTGATGTACTATCTGTCGCTATTAACTATGTACACTTCAATTCATGGCATCAATTAATATAGGTTAGTCGTTAAAAAAGAACACAATAAATTCTCTGCATAAAGTAACAATTGTTTTATTTTCAAATCTATCCCACCCATATGATAAACTTCTACAATTAAAAGGAACTATCGAACCAAAAGTGTCAATCTTTAAAACTTTCCCCAATACCCTTTAAAGAATTTCATTTATTTCAGACACCATTAAAAATCATGTTGACCTCAATAATAGCTCTACAGAACTATATTTAAAGATACCTTGGCTTTTCAAAATTTTCGCTCTCGTCAAAATTAATCATTGAAATTATAACTCTGTACTATGGAACACTGGCATAAGTTTCTGAAAGTATCTATAACCTCACGATAGGACAATTACACTTATCGTTTCGTTTCTAACTTTGGCACGATCCTCCTTACATACAAAGCAAGTAATATTGTGGGCAATTAAAATTCTTTAGTGCTCACCTTTGTAGATGAATCGTAGCCGTTCTTACTCCATTGAACTTTTACCTTGCTGCAAAACTACGAGACTCCGTTTATTTTGTTCTCGTGAGCGCGCTATCTTCCACGGACTATAGTGCATGCAGATTTTAGCTTCTTTCATTACTTCTTCTTTAAGACTAATTACGATACTACCGTTCAGAGAAATGTGCCCGTGTTTAAACAACGCGAGAGTGTAATATACTTTATTAAAAATACTATACTTCATTTTATTACAAATATTTTAATTATTCAATAACTATTATTCAAAAGATATTTATATGCTGTTAAAATAATCATATTTGGATGATGTTACATTTAGGCAGTATTTTCATATAGTGTACTCATAAAGAATTATTTTATCGTTTTGACAAATTTAATTTCTAAAATTTATTTTCAATCACCTTTTACAAATCTTCATATATGTACTATTATATTTAATAAATTAAATCTTATTCAATTCAATAATATCCGTATATGATGCAAGTCGAGTACCTTGATTTCGTTATTTATGGCGATATTAAATCTCAATTTACTCAGAGTTTATAAATTTTAAGTTAAAGTCCATTAGATTATAGATATTGTTTAAGTACTGTGAACTGTGCAATTATCTGAATTTTTATCTGGCTGCAAGTAAATATTTTTTTTATATTGTCAGCTATAAATAAATTATTTTTATTTTCGTTAAGCAATGTAATATTACAATAATTAGAACTACCTATTACTAAATATTCACGTGGTACAATCACTTCTGAACTGAATCTAACAAAAAATTAGCTTTCACCGTTGTTGTGTGCAAAAAATTCGTTCAATCATTTACGGAGCTCAAAACTTTCAAACCAATTGTTCAGAGTTTACTCTATTTACTTCTATGAATATATTATGATGGAGCTATTGATATTATGACTAAATTGACTAGCTGATTACGAGTGACTCACTAAATTGATATTTATATCAGACCAATTCAATTGGCTATTGATTTTATACAATATCTATAATCAAAATAGAATATTAAAAAATATAATCAACCAAATATAAAAACATTTTGTAAATATAACCGAAGTGATTGAAAATAAAACTTTATCAAAAAATTGGAACTGTAAACGATATAATAATTAACTTAGAGATTTGAAAAATACATATCAATCATTAAATAAAAAATCAATTATACAAGCATTTATGTCAACGTATAAGAAATTTGCATCTTTTAATAACTTTCTTAAGATTTATTCCGGATCTACGTATAATATTAAGAAACCGAGGCATCGTGTCTAACAATTCGTAGTAAATTGACAAACTATTATCAATTTCACGTCTTTTGGTCATTATTAATTGAATCCATTTGATTCTTGCGTCTATTCTTAGTTCCAATTCATTTTTAGTTTTCATGCAATGTTGTAACATATTCTTCATTTTAATTTGATTTTTAGATAGTAATGTAAACTTACCATAAAGTTCAACTTTGTCTCGTTCGACGATTTTGTTGTCCCTCATTCTGATAATGCTTACAGCAAGATCGAACTGCCGCTTAGCTAACAGCTTAGATTCAAAGGCCAACCAATCCAGAACTAACAACTGCGTAGAACTTCCCTCGATTTTCATAATTTCTGAATCGTTACTTGATGCATTTATATGGTCTATTAAGTTTTCCAAATGACAAGGTATTTCGTTATTCATTATCTGCAAGACTTCGATCCAGAGATCGACCACGTTCTCAGTATCATCTCGATTGCGTCTTAATGACATGAATTTCATATAACTACACTTTCCTGTAAGAAGCCGATCAAACTCATCATCTGATAGATAATGTTCATCTTCCACGTCAGATTCATCATCTGATTCATTTGGATCTTCTGCATCACCTTCTTCTTCATCTTGCACTTCACCTTCTTCCTCATCTTGCACTTCACCTTCTTCATCTTGCATTTCATCTTCTACCTCATCTGGAACTTCACCTTCTTCTTCATCTTGCACTTCACCTTCATCTTCCACTTCATCATCGTCGTATTCTTCTTCAGTAGCACTTTCTTCATCCATTTCCATAATTCTGCCCGCATCTCTATCACGAAAATGTGGAATCGTCCTCAGTACATTCACATTACGCTTCACTTCGTGAAGCATATTATAGCACGGCTGGCGCGCTTCTTGGTATGATCTATAAAGGCCGATCAAGCCTTTGTATTTTTCTTCGAATGTTCGAGATTCATTGTCAAAGTATTTTAGCACAGCTAACCAATCGTTATATTTAACGTGACAATCTCGAACAATCTGCATGCAAATGGATGTGCTTTCACTCGCCAACCTACAGTAATCCTCCGCTAATTCTATACATTGAACCTGATTTTGAATTGTAACGACTTCTAGTTGAATGTCAGTTTCCTTAGATTTATTTTTGTTTAATGTAGATATAATGGGACGAATTGTATCGGTATGGTTCGTACAATAATGTTTTTTGTTCTTGCAGTTTTTTTCGATGACGTCAAAATCATTTTGTTGTTCAATTTTTTGGGCGTCCCATCTCAATAAAATTTGTTTCTTTATTGGTATAAAATATTTATGTCCTATATGTTTTTTTAAATCTCCGAGATTTTTTATACTTTCTTGATTACTCGGAGTCATATTGCAGCCCTGAACTATATCATATAAATGTAGCGTGTTTATTGTAGTGTGTTTGATGCGATATAATAGGTTATTTCCTATAAACGAAATTTTTACTTTTGAAGTTTTTTGTAGTTTCACAAATCCATTTACTCCCTGCTGGAAAAAAAACTTACACAGCAATTCCATTCAAACAAATTTCTTAGACTATCCCTGGTAAAAAAATTAACGATTTCTTTTAGTTGACGTATTAATAATATTTAAAACTGTTAGTGTAATGAAAATAATTTTTATTAACACTTTATATTAAATGTAAAATTATTACAATACATATTTAAAATTAGAGTAAAAGAAATTCGTGAATATTTTTACCAGGGTATTGTCTTTACAATTTTATTTTAGTACGTGTCATTATTTTAATTTGTACTCACCTATTCTGTCTTCTTGTTTATCATATTATTTTGTACGGTAGTTCGAGTAGCTCTCGAATACCAATGACTTAAATATAGTTCAGTGATGTTTGCACTGCATCAAATAATATTTTCATGGTTACGTATATATATATATATATGTTTATATAAACATATATACATACATATACGTAACCATATGCGACAGTTGCTTCAGTAAAACTATAATCTTATTGAACCATCGAAGTAGGGTAAATCTTTAACAATTCTTTTGAGATCATTACTACATTCTATGTACAGTAATCTTATAGAAGCAAAAAGAAATTGTCATTATCAATTCATCATATTGTACATCATTTAGAAAATGTAACAACCCTTACTGTTCAGTTTGATACTTGCATAAATAGAGTTCTTAGAAATACTAAAGGATTTCACAAATAGACGAGTATGATAAATTTACTGCATGATACTTATGCGCAATATTTACTTATACCGTGCAGTAAATTTATTGAAGTCAAACATATTTTTAATGAAAAAATATTCATATTAAAGTAATTTTTTTAATCAATTTTTATGAAAAAATGACAGTCGATATAATTCCTAAATATTGTTTACTGAGGTTAAAATTTTTAACAAATAGCTGTTCAGAGAGTATTTTTAGTTATTAAAGACTTAATGACTATTTTATTAAATTGGACTTTGCCTGAGATGTAATTCAAAAACAAACATAACCATACTTAAACTTAATTAATTTTAATTGTTTACAATCCTGATTCATTTGATAGAATTATTATCAAAATTATAGGTTTACATATTTTTCAATCAATTAGAATACACTTAAAATATTACTGTACCTACTATTATAATTTCTTTTAATTTTGTAGTTTTTTTTGTGTAATTAAGGAGTCAATGATCGATTAGTACAATTTCTCTTATGATTTTTAAGAGTGCTTTGAAAGATTGAATAATTTGGATGTAAAATGTCTGTCATTTGAGATAATGGTTGCATATATTTCGTTATTCTATTTTGTACATTAAAATTTTACATTCATAATTTATCTTCGATTGAACGACTAGGAAAAGACAAATTTTTAGTTTAAAATATAATGGAAACGTATTTAAAATGAATTAGCTACGAAGTAACAAGAAACTAAAAACTTGCTTGTCAACTTCGACATTAACCTTAATAAATAAACTTCTTTCTACAAAGGTTTAAAAATGTATACATTAAATATTTCTTTCGATAATTTATATTGTAGATGGCATACAATAATGACACTCGATCGACAAAATGCACGTAAAAAATTATAATTTAAAAATATATAATGAACATTTTCCGCGGGATTGAAAATGTTTTAGTGCAATAATGATCGTGTACCCGGAACAGTTGTTGGCGATAATAAATCGTGGTGAAAAAGTTGGTTTTATTGATATCATGCAGGTAGTGTGCATTCGAAAAGGCAGATTCTCGTACACGTAACTTCCCATCATTCGCGATTCTCACAACGGCGCGGCGAGGCGACTCCCGCGCGTAGCTCAAGCGTATGCACTGCGCGTTTTATGCGTCTCCGACTGTTTGCAGTGTACGCTCACGTCTCTCTGTGGGTTCCCAGCTCCCATGGCGCGACGTTTGCAATTGCCGCGGATCCCAATTTCTCACAGGCTGAGTGCAGGTCGTTGGAATGCATTTTCCGCGATCCACCGTTGCCACTTCGCTTTTCATTATCGTTAGCATCGAATTGACGGGTTTAATTCAAATTAAAAGAGATATGCTTAACAGAATTCTTGTCGTTTTACGGTACAACCGGAGAAGCTTCCAATGCAGGAATAATAATTATAAATCGTCAGGAATTGTATTAAAATTCTCTTTAAAATCCTATGTAGCATATTTATAGTAATTTTTCACATTATTTTAAAATTATTTTGAAAGAATTTTCCACGTGAAGTACAGATAAGTCTGTCATCGTATGAACAAATTCAAATAAATCCGAATGATTTTATTAACTATGACGTATGAGGAAATTTCACTACGCAGGATTGGATAAAAGAAAAAAAGAAAGAAGCAGCTGGTCCCGATACTCTCTTATAAAAAAAAACGAAAATATTTGCCCACAAGATGACTGCGAAGGAAATCAGCCGTGCAGCGGTTAAGCGCTCGCCGCGCAGGAATACATGGCGACAACGGCGGCGGCCGCTATGAAGGTTGATCGACCGCACGCGGTGTATTGGAGCGCAGCCCAATCATCGGCCGTGGCCCTCTAAAATCAAAGGTGCACTTGCGGGCGGAGGCGGGCGGGTAAAAGCGCCGAGGCGGTTTTCGGCCGCAGCTCACGCTCTAGCTTCCGCGCGTGCGACCCCCACGGAATTTGCATAATATGGGAAATGCCGAGCGGCCCATTGTTCGGGGGCGCGCGACGGAAGAACATCCGAGTGCGCCGGCCGCGTAGGTGCAACGTAATAAACGCGCGCGTCCGTAACAATGAAGCGCGACGCGGGCGCAGCTTTTTCTCCCGTGCAGCCGGCGCCTTCTTTCAAGGCGCGAGCGTATCCCGGCGGAGAACTAAGGAATCCTTAAACAAGTGTTAGCTATTCGCGGAGGCTAATTTCGTAGGGAAAGCTTTGCTATTTTTGGACAGACTGATTACATACCGTACTTGTAGTTCTAGAGGTACTCAAGTAGTTATAAATTAGGTATATCGAACACATGCGATTGAGCAAGGGACTAAAGCACTCCGGTCCAAGTGCTTATACCACGGGATATAACCCCGTACTATAACCCCGGGCGACCGGGGCGACTCGGCCTGCGGACGGCGCGCGGCGGGCCCGTCGGGTGCGCCCCAGCCGCACTCGCTCGATCGGCAATTCGCACGGGACTTTCCAGGGGCCGCTTCATTCGCGCCTAATAAGAAAGCCGGCGATCGGTCGTTAAGCCGCGGCGTTGCGTAAACAGGGGGGGGGGGACCGGGCGGAAAAAGAAGCGTAACGCCCCTTCAGCGGCGGCGCTTCCGCTCCTCGGAGCTGCGACCGGGGCCGAAAGCCCGAGGCGAGCTTGCATCCGCCCGTGAAAGTCGTTGTCCCGTGGAGCGCCCGATTACCGCCCCGAAAATCAAACTTGGTCCGCGATATTACGCAAGTTCGCGGCGCGGTGCACAGCGCGGCCTCCTCTCGCCACGAGCTTTCTCCGTCTGAGCGCCGGGCTATTGGCAGCGGGGCGGTTTGTTTTAAGGCTCCCCCGATGATTTACCGTTTGCATTACCGTAAATTATTGGCCACGGTGGCCTCTCCCGCCGCCCCCCCCCCCTCCTACCGCCTGCCGCGCTCCTTACTCTCTTGCGCCGGTGCCCGGCCGAGCGCATTATTCGCCCCTTCAGCCGATCCGCAGCCTCTCTCCGCTCGATTATTTGGCCGCAGCAGCCGATTTATCGCGAGCCGTTTATCTCCTTGCTTATATACCACATCCTTAATAACGATATTTGCTTAAGAAGTCTTTTTAATGGCGGGATTAAACGTTTATATGGCCCACCCCAATTATTCCTTTATGGTACGAGCAAGTCTCCATTATCCAATCTGTGTTTCTCAACAAAACGCGGCATTTATATATATATATATATTTCGTACCGTTTTCTAGCACTATTTATCCCGTGCACCCGAGCGCAGTCGGACTTTATGAATTGTAATGAGTGGCGATATAAACCCTGTAATGTAATTATCGGAACGCGGGCATAAAGCGCCCAAAACTAACGGCGGCAAATAGAAACGTGGGGGAAATTAGCTATAATGCCGTGAATTGCGCAGCCTTCGAACGCCCGGGCCGGGAGAAAGCGCCAGGTCCAAACAGAAATAAACAAAAGTATGATCCCCGAGTGAAGCGGGTCCCGAGTGCAACTCGCGGGAAACAATTACTCCCGAGCGCGGGGGCGGAATCTAATTGCCCCCGTCGCCGGTCGGGCTAATCGAATGCGACGCCCTGGGATCCGGGCCCCTCGGGCGCGCCGCCCGCATCGCGCCCAGCCCCGACTCGCCCCCGGGAAAAAGGGGAGGCAGTCGCGGACGAGACCCTGTGACTGCGCCCGCGGAATTTCGAGGCGCCGACGGGGCGGAGCCGGGCGAACCGGAGTCGCCCCGGAAATTGCCTCGTTGGAGTTTCCGGGCCGCGTGACGCCCTTACTTCGCCTCCCCCCCCCCCTCCTGCCCCGGTCCCTCCCCTCGCCTCGCAGAACTAGAGACCCGCTCGGTGTGCTCGGGCCGCCGCGGCCCGAAACTCGGATTATTTATCAAAAAGCCTCGTTGTATCGGCAGAGCGCGTCAAACCAGTTTCGGGGTCAATTAGTCCGCGCGGGGCTTCCTGTTCGTCGTAAAATCACCGCTAGGCTACTCCCGGCTCTCTTTTTTGAATTATCGATTCGGCTACTGGTCTAGCGCACTATTTCAACGGCAATTTGCATTAATTAATCGGTGCAGTGGGTCCTGTAAATACCGGCCGAGCAGATAGACGGGGCACATGAGTTTTTAATATTTTAATAAAGTTAATCAATTAGCGATGGCGGTTACGTACGGGGAGCCATTAAACATCAACACTTTACCGGTAATCTCCGGTCGTTGCTTTCGATTTCCCTACTTACGGCTTTTTTCCCGAGGCGTGGGCTTTCGGGCCCCGAGCGATTTCCCATGCCGCGCGATCGCGCCCGGTCCTCAGCCCGGTCACTTTGTCACGTACCGTACGAGATACGTATATACCCGTAGATCCACGGATAGTCGAGTTTCTCGACAAGTAGAAATTTGTAATTACGACCCAGTGAATCACGACCCGCGGGTTAAGGTCGTGCGGATGCGCCCGGGATCTACACTCGACTGAGATGTTTTAATTAGCCGCAGACGCTTCGTCCGGAGTTCGGAGAGCCGAGTTAATTGGTGGGTGTCGGGCATTCGGACGAACGCGCGGGCCAGAGAGTGGGTGAAGAGCGGGGGGACGGGGGGACGGGGGGACGGGTGGGGAGGCTCAGCCCGTGAGCGGCGCGAGAAAACGTTATTGCAATTTCGACTCGTTAACGGCGCGGGTCGAGTTGCGCGGAACAGGTTAGGACGCGGGTTATGCCCGACGATACTGGGGCAAAAATTAATGCCGTCCCGCAGCGCACTTGCACCGAGAGTCAAAGTGCCGCAGGCACAGTGAAAGCTTTCAATTCGCTATATATCTCAAATCCATTATTACTTTGTTCAATTACGGGCGATTTCCATCATTTTGATTTTAGACAGGATTAAACTTATATACATTGTAAAGCCCAACTTACGTGTACGAAATTCAGCCCAATACAAGCTTCACAGATTATGAAACTTTGACTTACCTAAAACATAAAATATGAAATAACTGATTATTCAATTGAAATGTTGCATTATTATGTAAAGTTAAATACATGAAAAATGTTAAGATAAAATTGTCTTTATGTACTGGGATATTACGACCTGTTACAAAACTTGGAAACTTATTGAATAAATAAATTATTTAAATACTGTAAATTATTTTAAAAAGTACTAAAAAACGTATATAATTTAATATTATTTAAATCGCATTGAAGGTTATACTTCTCCGAAATACAGAGTTGATCGATATTATGCATATATATATATATACTTGTGATGATTGTTTGATTTTATTTCTTTCAATAATCCATTATATTCCAAATGCAGCATACACACCACTGCAGAAATATGAGTGTACTGGAACGATTTGCATTTAACTCCCAAAGTATTCATACAATTCAAACGCTTTATGAGCTAAATTTTATGAAAACTATTAAGGCAAAAGTGAATTATTCACGTAATACGAGCTTCGAGAGCTGGTGAAAGAGCGCACCGATAATAAGCTTTTTACCCGACGCCTGCGATCTACATATTCATCGGGTCTTCTTGCCTGATCGCATACACCCGCGCCTGATCCTAAAACAACCCGGGATTATCCAGGCCGTACGCGCCCGCGGAAAGCGAGCGGATTGAAGAGCTGGACTTTCCGCTTGGAAATTAGCGCTCGGAATGGACGGGCGCACCGGAAGCGCGCGACACGCTCGCCTTTTTCTCCTGTCCGCCGGTGGTTCCTCGCGGCGCGGGCGCCAGATCGAAGCGAAGCCGATGGACGGGCCAGCGCAGGAAGTGGAAGGACACGCGATACTTTAAATGGGGTGGGAGCGGAGCGTGACAGGGAGTCTCGGCTCGTTAGCAAAGCGACTGACGGTCCACCGACGCTGGGCGGCGCCGCGTCGCATTCGCCCAGGCTTATACACGATTCTGTGCAGGATTCTTTTTAAAGGATTCTTTGGGCATTGCTGTTTAATTGCAAGAGTGCTTCTTTTTGCTGTTGGGCGATACCAAAGAGAAGGAGAGAAGGTATTTGCACAAATTGCCTTTAGCGCTCCTTAAGCGGACGGTAATTAATGAAGATACGACCAAATGCTTCGTGCGGTTAATATGACATGTTATTCCGCAGGTTCCCTCCTGATTCCTAACGAGGTGGAAGATTGTTGGTTTAGGTTTGTGACGAGGCAAATTAGACGGCAGGTTGATTTAAGAATGGTAAACGTACGTTCATTCTCCGTTTTATCGGCGAGTGCGAAATTATATAGATTGCGAAAGTCAGATTCGCAATCGGGAATTAAAGATATGGGCTTCCCCAAAAAAACCAACGGTTGATCAAGTTGAAATACGCGGTGACGAGGCCAAATAAACTTATAAAGCTGCGTTTAGCAACGCGCGTTAGCATGGAGAAATCATATATGAAAGGCAGTAAGCACTTTTGGGGCAGGCACAGAGAGATGAAAAACGCGGAGAGAAGGCCTGTTTCACCGATTCTTTTTATCCGATTGGACCAATTGCAAGCGCATCATTGCTCAAAATCAGCATTGCCGCTACATCGCTTGAGCAACTGCGGGCGAAAAGAAGCATTCTTCATTTTTTTTCGCTCGAGCGCCAATTGCTATCGCGCATCCAACTAGCCAGAGGCCGAGTGGGAAAGCTTTTTCTCTCCGTCGGGCCCAGTCAGGCCCCCATTGCGCCATCCGCCCGGGGAACGAGCGTCCGTCGAACCGAGCAGGTCCAAAGGAAGCGCAATTATCCGGCGGGGCGAGCCGTTTCCTCGCGCGGCCGTTATGCGACGCTAGTTGCGCAAAAGGGCGCGCGGTGTTTATTTTGGCGGGGTCCGCGCGACCGCGGGTACGCGGTTATTCCGGGGCGATCGAGAGGCAAGCTGCTTATTACGCCGGTTCTTGCGCGGAGGCGCGCGCAAAGGAGGGGCTAAAACGACCGCGGAAAAAGCGCGCCGGCACTTGCCATGCGGCCCGGCGGCGCTCGTTACCGCGGGCCGATTCGAGTGGCCCGCGGGCATTATGCAGATTGACCGCGGCGGGGCTAATCAGCGGCCGGACGCCCGGGGATTGCTAATGCTCGCCTCGCTAATAAGCTGGCCGCGTTGCACAAACCCATCGGAATTAGTCGATGGCCGTTGGGCGGGCCGGTAAAACCCGCGGATGCGCTTGATAATGGCGGCCCGAAAATCCAGAGGGTCTACCCCGGCGGCGCAGGCGGCGGCGCAGGCGGCCCGTCCGTTGCCCGCGCCGGGAGACTAGCCGTTGCCCAACGGCGCCCTCCTCTCACCGCGGGCCCAGTGAGCGCGACGAGAAGAAGCCGCTTGCGCCAACGGCCGTGAATCACGAGCGCTTCCCTCCTGCGGCCCGCCGATTATTCGGCCGATTGTTCGCCCCGCGACAAAGGACAGGCTCCTCCTTTTTCGCGCGAGTCCGCGCCGGCTAATGGTCCATTATCTGCCGGGGACGGGGCGCATAAATCCCGCGGAGCCGCGGCCGCGCGCCTAATTGAACGGTTCGATCGATGCGAGCCTTTGTCGCCCGCCGCGGCTTCCTTTTTACCCGGGCCGGGGAGAGCCATCCGCTTTCCCGCGCTCGCCAACGCCGGGCTTTTCCGATAGCGCTCGAGGAGCCAAGCGCTGCACCCGGAGTTTTATTCAAACAAGCCGCGCGCGTAATAAATTCCGCGGTTGTTTTTTTTTTTTTGGAAAACGGCACCGGTGCATTTGGCGAAACACACAACGAAAGCCGCTTGCGTAACGGAGCCGGGGCTGCACCAGCCCGCGGTCCACTTTCCACTAAAACCAGGCCTTGTAAAAGCTTCGGTCATTTTCCGCTATCCCCTTGGCGATCTCACGCTCTCGGAATGGCCGCCGCGCTTCCTCGTGCGCCCGAACTCGAGCGTCCCTTCCTCCCTGAGCCGGCCAACCTTTTCGCAACGCGGCTCCTCCGACCCGCGCTAGAAGCGGATCGCAACCGCCGGTAATTGGCCGATCGCGCGGCCCGACCTATTGACAAATCGGCGGCCAGCGCCTCAAAACCCGGCCGCGTTGCGCGGGAAAAAGGAAGCGGCCGAGAAGAAGGGGCCGCTGTCGCGACCCTTACGTAAGGGGCCCGCGTGCACAACGACAATGGGCCCGGCGAATCCTCTCCGCCGAGTGGCGCAACCACCAGGCTCCTTCCCGACATGGACCTTATTACTAAACCCCTGCTTATCGATTAATTGCATCGATATGGGGGGAGATGCTCGAGATTCGCTCCCCACCTTCCCCAGTTGCCCTCCCCGCGGCTCGCGTCCAGCGTGCCGCGGCCGACTCGCCGTGTAGCAAAGTCGCCGCGGCCAGACACCACCTTTTTATCACTGGAAATGTCGTAATTAAGAACATTGCCAGTTCTCTGCGCGTTAATTGCATGCAAAAGAAGTGTAATTGTCAACGAATCTTCTCGTTAGCTTTGTCATTTTTCCTTTTCAATCGAATCCTCGTTATGGGACCATTAGTTGTTTTTTCTTCAGAGCTTCATCGGAGAAATTGTTCATTTGGGTAATCAGCAGAGTATCGATTACCCACGTACGCGACTTTCTAAGTTATTCCGAGCTACTAAACGGTATGTGCTAATAACCAATAAAAAGTTTAGATATTAACGTCAAAACAACATTGCATCTCTTGATTCTGTTTACAACAAAATTACTGTTTTGCTTCATTCCTTTTCAAAAACATTTTTTAATTTATTACTCATTATTATTCTATGTTCATTTTACAATTTAAACCGTGAACCGTATTATTCTAACGAGTTTTAATACTATTATATAATTTTCGTTTGTAAACTAAAAATAATTTGAAGTGTTTTTCATGATATTGTGTTATGTAGTAATTTTATATACGATAACCTAATAGTATTATTTATAGAATGAATTTACAACTACAAAGTCAATTTCTAAAACAAACAAATTTTCAGCATGTCAATCTTTGTACGGTCCTGCGCACGCAAACAGAATGACTGAGTAGTATGAAAACGGAAATGAGAAACAGGGATGGCGCTAATATACATACGATTTGAATGTATATGTTCGTGTATCCGCGTCACATACAACGTTAAAGCGTAAAGTACAGTTATAAATTTGCAATTGAATTAATTTCTAATTCCCGAAAGTAATCGCCAATCATATTTCAAACTCCAATGCTCATTCGTTGACCCGCATACATTGAAATAGCATACAATATATCATAAGTGGCACTCCTACCCCCTTACATTTACTCTTTACTTTTATTATTATAATTCATTACACAGTATGAATTATTGCGAATCAATGATGTTTTTTTTGCATTTTTTTTCTTTTGTCATTTGCTAATAAGAAGATATAGATATGACATATTTCTCTATATATTTACTAATATTCAATACCAAATATTTGTTAAATAACAATAATACTACCAGTTTATTGATTATATATAAATCGTGTTTAAGCTTTAAAATATAATTTTTGATAAAAATAAATGAAATTCAATTACAGTACTCAAATTTTATCGAACTTTCTGATGTTATTTCAAAGAAAATTAAAACTAAATTTTTTCTTCGATCTTGCACATTCTAGTCTAGAACTATCCAAAAGAACGACATAAAAAATTCTTTTCTCTCATGTCATCAGGTTAAACTATAATGTAAAATAATAATGTAATGTAGCATATTCTAATAATTGACTTAATAATAATTATAATTATTTAATATTATTATAGTTTGTAATATAATATATAATATATACTCGTATTATACAAATGAGTAACTCTAAAAAGAAGAAAATAGGATAATAAAAGAATTAAGATATAAAAAATATTTTTTTCTAATCAATATATACGAATTGAACTGATATAGTCACATTAGATTAAAACTTAGTAAAGTTTTAAAGTTAGTTTGAATATAAAAGTATTTTTTGGTTACTAAACTTTCAGATCATATAACTTTAAAATAAGCTTATATTTGTTAAGTCACAAAAATTTATTGTATTATTAAAATTATAAAACTAGTTATTAATATTTCATTATTTAGAAACGTAAATTCGTGGCTCAGAGATAATAGACTCTTCGTAAGGATGCCCCTAGCATAAATATAAATATAATTAGAGTTATGTCAGACAGAAGCGCATAAATTATCAGAAATGTAATAGATATAATTATAAAAAGTATATCTCTTTTTTCCCATTACAAATATTATAGATTATCTACATACATCAATTTTTATACAGTTAAAGAGAATAATTTATTTTTACCAAACAAAAAATATTTTAGTATATTTTTTATACCGGACCGTTTACAGACTTTACGTAAATTTGTACGACTAGTCAAGAAATTATATGCAATAAATAACATAAAAAAGGAATCATCTTCATAAAACTATGCAATATAAAATGGGAAATAATAAACAAGCAATTGATTAGCGCCATAATTAGCACCATGAGATTCAGTGAAAGAGACCGACAGATCCATTACGCGACTCATGCATGACGTATAGAGCGCGTGGAGATAAATTTACCTAGACAATAAAATAGCTAGACGATCGCACCGCATTAGGGGAAATGATCGAGCGTCACGCCTCAATAGGAGTGAGCGACGAAAAATTAATCTTGAGTTTAGCAGCATCTTCCTCGGCTAAGAATTACCTTATGTAAGATCCGTGCGAACGCGTCGCGTGCGCGCACTTTTAAAAGCTTTCACCTTTTATCGGCGAACCCGCTCTACTCGATTTTTTCGCGATGTGCGCACGCGTACATGGAAAATGGCTTCTTTCCCCCGCCGTCGATTTCCGCTCGAATTTCGCCACGATTGTTTGCCTTTTTCCTTATAGTGCGCGGGAGAACGCACGAGATTAGAGGGAAATAGTTGCAAGAGAGTTTCCGCTTACTTCGAAAGATACTGTAGATTTTTATGGGGTGTTTTCGAGGCAAGAGGTTACTGCAGCTATCACAAGCTTTGATGATACATTATTAAATAGTGTGAAATATTAATAAATAATGATGAGAATTTTCAACATATTTTTAACAGGATTAATCAGTTTAAAAAATAGATTAAATTATTTCTGTTTCTGTTTGCAGGTAGATCTAAAATTGAATGTAATAGCCATAGTATGATTTGTGATTATTTCATGACATATTTTAAAAACAATAATTGAAACCATTAATTTTCTCGTGTACTTAGCAAAATGAAATGTCGCTAGTTTAAAACCTCTTTTTTGTTTCTAACATGTTCAAGTTCTTGGGGCGATTAATCAGTTTTATCCAAGAGATCCGGATTCTCAGAGCTCATTCGCAAGTGAACTATTAATAGCCCCCTAAACTGTACGAGTTCCGCAAGAAGCGATCCAATTATCCCCTGTTCTCTCGGCCCGGTGCAAGTGCGGCCATCCGCTTCAATTTCATAAGAAGCAGCGCGTAAGAAGCGCGACCTGCGAGATCTCGCGGTTGTGCAAAGGATACAACGCGACTGGGACGCCGTGCGCGCAAGATAGTCGATCGCATCGCGCTTCCCTTCCCCCCTTCCCGAATCCCCTCCCTCTTTTCTTTGTGATGCTAATACGGCGATTACCCACTTATACCGAGCTATGTGTACGTGTAAAAGTACTCCTGAGCGTACGAACTAACACTCCCACTTGCGCCTAATTCGCAATTTCGGGACTCTGCGTTGATTTTATCTTGCACATTGTGATAGATTAATTGAATTGTTTGTCAAGCATACTTTCGTAGTAATTTTTATTTAGTGAGAAAGTTTTTATTCGCGTAATTAGGATATTTGCTACGTATTTCTGTTATTGTAGGTACAGCGTAGATAATAATATTTATTAGTTACTGTAGTACAAAGAATTTTTTTAAGAACTTATAATCGTCTATAGCTAATTTTTTATATGATGCTATATTTCTTAAAAATTTTAACAAAACGTAATAATTGTATTTGAATCTAAAATTTTTTGTCAATAGACCAATAGTGTGGAGCCTTATCAAATATTATGTATATATTATCAATTATTATGTATAGTTTACACATAAAAGTGCTACAATGAACTAATTTTTATTATTTTTACGCAATTTAATTATACTTTTTCGTGTGCGAATATTCTTCAAATACTTTGAATGAGTAATTATACGACTGACACTTACGAAACTATACTACAGAATGAATGATTGATATAAGATGTCCATCTCGGATGATAAATTTCCAACAGATGCCGTTTAGCACACAGCAGTCTTCAATATGTAATATTTAAATAATTTTTAAGCAAGCATCGATTCATTACCCGTAATCTATTATATAAAATAGTTATCTGGGAAGATTGTTCATAAAATAGCATCCTATGGTAAATTTATGAATTGAACATTGATCAATCGTATTTCAAGCAGTTCACTTCAAGTACAGATAAAAAGATTTCGAAAGATGTTCCTTTTACGGCAACCAAATTCTTTTATACTTTGAACTTTCTAAAAGTTCGATATTCACATGTATCATCTGGCCTACAATGGACACCTTGTTCTAAAAAAAAAGTTCGGGCCAACTTTCACACCCGTAACCGATTATCGCGATTTCGAGGCGTTCAAGTACAATTTAAAGTTGTATTTATGGGAAGAAGTTTTGGCCTGTGAGGACTACCATTAACAATGAATCGATACATAGCCGTTATTCGGCTAGTTTAATATAATGGCGACTAAAATTCAAATATAAGTTGGCAGGCGACTGAAATTTCTCCCACGAGAGTCACGACAATGCACGCGTACTCCGACACCTAATTTACGAACCCCACCGAATTCCCATTTACGTAATTTAATAAGTCGCTCAGTCATTGTTTCGTTACGAGCAACTGCATTGTAATCTTCTCTCATTGAATGGCATATTGCGCAACTCGCGTCAAATCGCATTTGCCTCCGCGTATTAACCTGTCGCTCAGGGAAACATCCGCCCTCCTATTCCGGGCGCTCTGAAAAGATCAAACTTTATCCGCGGAGTTTGGCCCGCGTAATTAGACTGTTTAATACAGACTGCGTTTGCAAAGCAATTAAAAACTGCAAGTTATACTGCTGTGGAACAAAAGTTACGTTTAACGAGCTAATAAGCGGGAAAAGGCTACATGCGTAAATTTAATGAAAAAAGTTTGTTTTTTTGCACGCGCGCATGTTGTGGTCACCGGACAATCCGCGCGGAAGAGTTTAGAAAGCTTGGCGTGGGCGTACACAAAGTACACAAGTATAAAACTTGCTTCTGAGTTAGCGACTGTACAACGAGCTGTGCCGATCCTCCTTTCTCGCATCTGTATGCGTCTATCCTAACACGACAATCAATGTCTTTAATCTTGCATTTCAAGCTTTGACTTGAAAGAACTGACAAATATTACTGATACTTACTGCTTATATTAAGGCAAATGATTATATTTTATTCTATATTAAATATAATTTATGTCATGAACCAATTAAAAAACTACTATATATAAAATATTCATTCATAATTTAAGTAAATATATTGTCTATAAAAGTAACTAAATAATATAATCATGTAATAAAATATTTAAATATTTCAAAAACCATAATTACATATATTATCGCCTTTATTATGTTAGTAGGTAAATTTTTTGTTATAATATACGATCTTGTTGGTTAAAAGTAAACAAATGCTTCCTTGAATGACTCGTTTAATAAGGTACCGTTCAAAACAACGAATAATCTTTTAATGACCTTAAACAACTAATGAAAGACTTAATTAGTTTACTGCAAATTAAAGCATTTACTAATTACAACGTCGGTATTTAGGCTTCCAATTAAAATTACAAATAATTATTTGTAATTATTTATATTTTCACAAGTTTATCCCTTTTAAATTTTTTATTACAATTTTAATTAAAAGTTTATACTTTCCTATACAATAATTAAAAATGAGTAAGCATATTATACAAGTATATATATATATATACACACATATGTATTTATTTAATTTTTTAATTTTTTTCAATATTCAAGAATAGTATCAATTTTATAATATACATTGATCATATTTAGTAAAAACTACACGAATGTCAAACCGCGATCACTTGGCAGCCTTTCGCAAAGAGGAAGTACAAAAGTAAAATATTCACCAAAAAGCCCGTCGTTCACAGTTGTTTATCGTAAATGGCGGAAGATTCTTCCGACCCATCGAATTCTCATCGGCGACATGGAAAACTGGGACAAAAAACAAACGCGAATCCACATAGGAAGCGAGTGGATAAACAAACCTGCAATACAGCCGTGATGTCGAGTGTAAAAGCTCGTGCGATTCGAAAGGAGCAACCGGGGCTAAGGGACTATATTTGCGAGGAGGCGCATTGCGCTTCCGATATGTGGATGCGCACTAAACAATGATTCTAGATTGCCGCTGATTAAAGGGGCGGAGACAGCGGCAGCTCGGATTCCTCGGTTCCTCTCCGAATTCATTACTTAGTGTAGTGCCCTAGGCTCGAGAATCAATTCCGATAGCGACCGGTGCTTATAAGATACTTTTTAAGAGCGATTGCGCGGCAGGGAATTAGTGGGTCGGAGGTAAGCAAAGTTGGACAACTTTCGGTGAGATGCATTAGACAAACTTGGGCAAAAAACATGGGTTTCGGCAGGGAACCGACGGCCTCCCGCACGGGTAATTACGCCGGCCCCGAATCCGAAGTTGTTGTCTATGCTTTTACGGTTGGACCTGTAGAAAAAACACAGTGTCCTTGGTTCTATACGCGAAATTATACGGATATTTTATAATTATAAGTACAGTCTAGCGAGGGGGGAGTATATGCTGTTTAAAAATTAATATAATCTTCATTAAAATTCAATTATGTTCCATAAAAATTAAAATTGTGCCTTTACCTTTTTAATTAAAACGCCCGGACACTTTTGAAAAAATTTAAAAATCTTATTCCGGCATTATAATTTTATCACTAACAAATATTGTTTTAATTTTTGTCATATATTTCATAATATAAAGCTTTATCTTAACCTCTTTAATTGCATATTATAAATTATATATGATTATCGTAAATTATTTTATGAGTATTAAAATAAAGCTATCCGTGCCTTTGCTGAAGTTTTAATATTCACTACGGCAATTTTTGTAAAAAAAAGTTTCAACGTACCGCATACAAATTCCAAAGCAAAATAAACAATCAATCTTACGGAAAATCGTGCATTTGATCCAACAGTGCCATAAAATGACAAACATTCGTATCAATAAAGTCAAAAAATTAGCGGTGATTGTCAGGTGTCTTGGTGAGTATTTTAAAATAATTATAAATGGATGGCAATTAGTAAAAAAGCGGAGTCCGCGTTATTGAATCAAATTTCTCGTATAACTTGATCAATCCCAATGCGAGAAAAAGCAAATGAAAAGGATCGAATAACCGTCGGCCAATAATTTCCCGCGTTTCAGCGATAAATCAAAGAGTCGGAGGCGGGCCAACAAAAGCGGTAAAAATCCAACCTGAAGCGAAGCCACGACCGCTTAATCCCAATAATAAGAGATCGCCATTAGCTGTGTATTAATCAAGTAGTTAAATGCAAGGCTCAAATGTGGCTGGGCATTCAAAGGACAACAATTGACCCGTGTATTTATCGTAGCAATTATAATCAGCCGTACGAATCGACAAAATACGTGGGCGGGGAAAAATCGGACACGAGCCTCGCAACGTTAGAAATTGGGATGCGCACGAGCTCCAAAGCCTAATTAAACTGGTTTATTTTTCAATTTGGACGATCGTAGTACGTTGCGCTGGCAGATTAAGCGGTGTGTAGAAGCCGGTGTATTGGTAGTAATTGCATGACCCTGTTATCGCGTAAGCATTTGGCCGTATAATGCGCCTGTAGCTGATTGCACGCAGCTTAGCACGAGAACCCCTCAAAAAAGGCTTTCTTGCCGTACCGGTTGCCGCGCAACGATAAACCAAGGCATGATTAAAAGCAGATAGCAAGACTCACAGGTGCAGTGCGGTAATCGAGCCATCAGCTATAGGGCACTAAAATAAAGAATTGAAAGGGAGCCATTGGGTTTTATCGAAAAGTACTGCCTCGGTCCCGGGACACACGGAGAAAGTTCCATTTTCGGAACAACTCACAGTGCGAACTCGCGGACTACAGGTGCACACATAGCGGGCCATTACGCCGAGAACAATAGGGCGCGTGACTCTCTCGGTCGGCCCTAACGTGGGGGCGATCGCGATTTACGACTCGGACCTGTCCCGCATGCAGCGGCGCGCTTGCGCCACCCGAAAACTGCGCCCATGAATTTTTGACTGGGTGCCGGCGGCGGCACGGCAGAACGCGCGACAAACTGGGGCGCGCGGGAGATTTATGCGCGGCACAAGCGCCTCCCCCGCGGGCTGTATTACCGGAGTACGTGTGGCTCCGGCGACGCCGCGCATATCGGAAGAGTATTTAGCCCCGCGGTAATTCTTTCTCGCGCGGATGCGAGGGCCTTGCCTTGCTCGCGCATAGTTCAGTATTTGCAGGTATAATGGCTTTCTATATATCTGTCTTTGTACAGGCACAATGGTTATAGAGTGTGAAATATTGGTATAAGATTTTTCGGCTCAACTTCAAGCGATGCAGTACAGGTACAATTACTATATAAAGTATAGTGATTTCTTTTATTTGGCAAGACTCTTGCTGGATGCGCAGGTTTTACGAAAGACAGCGAAAATAAAACCATTCGATCAAGTCAGAGAAAATACGTTTATTCTGCAGTAAATTTCATCGACATTTCAGTAAATTTTATTAATATTTCAGTGAATTTATCTCTTATTTTCTCAATTATCTTACTTAAACCTAAACTTTAAATGAATATTAACTGGTCCATGTTTAGAGAGGAGATTATTTGCGGAAGTATAGTAATAATTCTTATTTACATTAATCTTACTTGTGTGTACAAAGAAGAGGGCTTGTAACCGCATAATACGTCCGCGCTTCCCTACATTTAGAATCCCAGGTAATTAAAGCCGAATTCGCGGGTTTTCCACCTGACCCGCTCTCCGCGGCGCTATTACGGAGTCCGCCCGAGGGCCCAAAAGGAGAGCCGCTGCGCCACCGGAATTCATTCGGCCCAATGTACTTTGAAAAATCTTTTATTCATCGTCCCGGCGCGCGCTTCCGCTCGGCCCCAATTGGAGCCCCGCCCACCTGTGCCCTCTCCCCAGGAACCCCGCCGCGACATCGCGAATTATTCCCCGAGTGGTCCGAAGGGCCTGCGGATCCCTGGACTCCGCGCGCCGGGCGAAGGGATCGAGGTAGATCCCGCGGCGATTGTCGGATAGAAGGTCCGTGGAGTGCGGGCCGGGAGAAAACGTCGGGATAAGCATCTGGCTCGCGAGGCGCGTACGCGCGGGCGAGTCGCGCGGAAGCTCGCGGCTGCGGGAGTTTTACGGGCGACAGCGGAATTTTTACCTATGCAGAGGCACGGCCGCCCTGGGAGGATACTCCCCCGCCAGCTTTTTGGCCGCCTCTCCTCCCCGGCTCCAGCTCGGGTTTCCTCGGTGTTTGTTACTTCACCCACATAAATTTTTGTGTGCGCCCGGAGCAGATGTTGGATATAGATTGTTAGGGGAAAGCTTTTTGCAAAAAAAACAAGTATTATCTCTAATATTTCGGTTATATTACGAAGGGATCTCGGTTGTAAAAGTCAAAAATGTTTGTTTGCGCATATATAATAATGACCCACTGAACTGCAAGAGTTAATAAGTATAAGAACATTTAATAGTCCCAATTTGAGGCTAGTTCTAAACTAATTATTTTAATTAACCATTAGTAATAACGTATACCGTAGAAAAACGGAGGATTTCAAAAAATCCTAATTCGCTGATTCACGCTTATATACATATCTATATACACAATGCGGACTATAAACAGACCAAAATAAAATACTTTTTTTTCTAAACTTTATGTTACTAAGCGAGCACCGTCTAAAAATACAGTTTAGATTGAGAAATTCAAGAAGAAGTTACAAAAGTTTAATCACCACACTGTATAGTCTTCCCCTGCACCTCGCCACGTACATGCGGGTATTCAAAATTACACGTGTACGCGTCGGAGCAACGCCAAACCAAAGAAATTGCAAAATCTCTCAATTTCAAAATCGATTGCGCGCCGCCGCGGATCCTCGGAAAGTGTGCCTCTGCCGGGAGACCGCGGGAGCGACGTGTCGACGCGGGGAAAAAGGGAAGCCCGCGGGCAGCTCCCGGCAATTTTCCCCATCTGCCACCCGCAATTCCACCCCAGGCCGGCTGCTTTTCGTAACCACGGCCAGGGCCGATCGTCGCGCGCGATACACACAGAAGAGGTGCGGGAAAGGGCTGAGAGAAGGTGAAACGCGCGCGCGGGAGCGATTCCCCGCGGCGGAATCGAAGCACTGCTCGCTTTCCCTCGGCGTTTCTCCCGCGCCAGGGTCTTGGGATGCGCCGAGGAGCTGTCGTCCCCCCTGATAACCCGAGCTGGCTTTTCCTTTTGCTCCGCTTCGAGGGGGAGTAGCGGGTATGATTCCGTTACTCGCATGCGTCCTTTGCAACTTTTTGCAGAGGTTACCTGGTCGCTCTACTGGTTTAGAAAGATCGAAATGCATGTTTAAAATATTACGGTAGACGTTGTAAATCGTCATCCAAGCTTAAATATATATGTACGCTATTCAAAGCTAATGAAACTTTCTCGGAAATCCCGCAAAAGTTTCTCGATTAAATACGCATAGGTAAAAAAGTGTATCCCTGTAGTATTGTACCGTAGCATTGAGATGTCAGATTTAAAAGAAAGGCAATTACGCGTTCTCTTCGCTGAGGTACGTACAAGGGAAAAACTGCATGGGTGCGCGGACAGAAATACCTGCAAGCAGATTTTTACAGTGGCGGCTGCACGGCATCTAGGAAAACTCGTTACAAACAAACTTTGCAAAAAGCGCTTCTTCATTACATCCAAATAAATTGAAATTGCCAGCGAGTGGTCGGATGGACCGGAGCTAGAAGCTCGAATGAAACATCCCTTCTTTTCTTTTCTTTCACTGCACCGAGTCCCCAGAACATTTTTCCCTCTATGTCGCCAATGCAACGTGCAATTTTTCCGTTTTCCAATTTTCAGAAGAACCTCAGATCGAGTAACTAATTGCGCGACAAACTCGGGCTCTTTTTTCCTACACGAATTTCCCATCGGGGATTCCGGTGTCGTCAAAGCGGCAAGTGCATCCGAGTACGTATGCTTGACTGCCCGAGCACGTCCGTAAGTATTCTCATGCTAAAAAGGTGTCGAACCGAGAAAGTCTCGGGTGACGCTATGTCAAAGGGCCAAAAGCTCTCGGGCTATCCAGGGACTTTTCTGCCCGCCGAGGGCGTCCCCCGCAGGAATTTTAATATTCTAAACGGGCGGATCCTTTTTCCGAAAACGCGGGAGGTCAAAGACGTTCTAAGTATTATTTATTTTAACCTCTCGCCGCGGTGCGAAAACGGCCCGACATAATTTGTCGCGAAAACTAATTTTTTCAAAGCGTTCCTTACGGACTTCAAGGTCCTATTTTCTACGAATTATTATTATATCGCCACATATAATAATAGTCTCTTTTTTGGGAGAAACTATACATCCGAAACTTTCGAGTGTAATGAATTTAAATAAAAATTACTTAATCTCGATTGCACTGAAGACAGACGGGGCCTCGCTCGCATCGGCTCGAATGAAAATCACATTTCCATCAAAGTTCATGTGAAGCAGTTCTGGCGGTACGTGATATCTTCACGTCGGGCCGTCATCGCGAGCGGAATTATTCCGTGCGTGAGCCCGGGCAAGTCGAGCGGATCAGTGCGAGTGCGCAACTAGAAAACTAGTACCTCTGTGCCTGGGAAATCTAGTTGATTTTTTTTAACGGATGCCTTTTCGAGTGCCGCACTCGAGTCCACCGTAGGATTAGGGAAGTGAGAAAGGCAAATGGAACTTGTAATTGCGTTTAGCTGCTGGATGGACTTTTGATTCGAGCAAACATCGATCCCCTCGAACTCGGGACAAAGTAAAATTCAATTCGGGTTCGTTAGGTTCGGGTAAGTCTTGCCAAGCCCGACATGTATCTACTTGTACAAGGCTTAAGTAACAGTGCTGCGTATGAATTATTTTGTAATTTACATATGTTAATTAAGAGAATAAAAAATATTTTGATATGAAATAATTTGCATTTATCCGACTGAACAACAGTTGTAATAAGTCAATAACGAACTTCAAATGCATTTATAATTATGTAAATACAAGTCTTTATTTTAAAAAGACTTAAATATTGAATATTATAATAAAACCAATGTATAAAAAAAACAAAACCTAAAAATAATTTTTAGCAAATCAAAGATATAACTTATTTAAGATTTAAAGTAAAATCTTCCACATCTCTTTCACTTTTGCGCTTCTAAAAAAATAATTTGTTGAGATATCTACTTAAGCAAAAGTAAGGATAAAATTTTCTGTAATAAAATTCTTATTATAATACAATTTAAATCATTTTGTCCTCTGGTAATAAGTTTTCTCGAGACTTCATGAAGTATGTTTCGTAATCGTTGTAATTTAACAACTTTAATAGTCTTTTATTCGTCTTTTCTGAGTTGATTAAGTGACTTTCTTTTGAATCTTGGCATATTTTTCCGTAAAGTCTAGATTAAATTCTAACAAGGCTAATAAAACTAGTGAACTGCTAATGAACCGGTATAGCTAAGTATTATACGAAAATTGACGTCTATGATTTTACTGTAAATGACATGAAAATTACATTAAGATGTTAATTTGTAAAATTTAATAACATTATAAAATTATTTAAGCATTATTATTACCCCAATTATAAATGCTATTTGAAAGTAATAACTGTCATTATATGTAACTACATGTCGTTATTATTTGGAATCGTTCTACTTGAAAATATTTTTCATCGCCAAAATAGTGATTTTCCGTAATAATAGCTTGAAAATTACTGATAATAATCACTAGTATGTATCTAATAAATTGTTATTTTTTGGAACTTTTATTAGGATATTTAAATGACTCGAATAATTAGAAGATATGTCAAAACTTCTCTAAAAACTTCACTTATAATTAAATTATATTGAGTTTAAACAGTATTAAAGCATTTCTTATTGTTTCTGAAAGTTAATCCATTAGAATTAATCTTCTTAATTACAATACTAGATTGTAATGGAAAACCAATACAAATATTTTTTGCGATTGATTTTTTTCATGATTTAAATGATAAAAGATACAACGTGAAATATGTTCCTCGTCGAAGTTCAGATAGTTCGCAGTCTAATTTTAATTCCCGCTTGATGCGATTCTTCAATTATAAATTTACCCAATAATCTGCCCGTGTCGAGGTGAAAATTCATTTTGAAACGCATCATCGTGGTGAATGAAAATATCGCATCGGGGGTTATCCGCCGCTTGTCGACAAGCTCACGTGTCACGCTCGCCGAGAAATTAATCTTGCGCGCGCGTCGCTGATCCGTTCTCCTGTGCCATAAAACATTCACGAGATTTTCTCTCGATATTTACCGAGGTACAGCGTCAGGCAGCCGTCGCACCCCACAGCGTAGTTCCGCGTGCACAAGGCGGCTTTTAATAGAGCGCCCCGAAAATATTCAACGTCGCTCGGGCGACGGTCATCGGCGGCCGCGCCTTCCGCATCGATCGGAAACAGCGCGAACGGTCGAGCGCGGAGGATCCCGTGCAGCCTTAGCAAGGACTTTCACTCGTTTAGAGTGAAGAGTTATTATTACGTAAGGAGCGTACGTGTCGTGGATCTCGCACTAAACCTTGCATAATGCTCATGAGAGGACTCGCAAGGCGCTCGCGTCCGCATGGGTAAATCCTCTGCCTGGGCTTCGCCGCGGTAATAATAATTCACACCGATAGCCGTAAAAATTCGAAATTTATCACGGAGATAAAAGTCAGGGACTATCGCAGGCGCGGCGCTCGCTCGGCATAATTGCCGGCCTCTTACGGCTAATGTAATAATCATCACCCGCATTGCCCCTTGGAGGAGTCGGCTCATTACAGTGCGCCACCTCCAGCCTCGTGCGCCCGGTGAATCGGAGCGACAAAAGTCCGCCCAGCCTCCGGATCAATTAGCCCCGCGGGAAAAGCCCGCGAGAACTCATACAGCCAGATAACAACGACTCTTTTGACCGCGCGCCGAATCGTTCTTTTTACCCTCGAGGATTTTCCGGGACGCGCGGCCAA